>PVJA010004187.1:35812-88351 GCA_004027025.1 Myocastor coypus | reverse complement strand
TTTTTTTTTTTTTTTTTTTCCTTCAAGACAGAGTGTCATTGTGTTGCCCAGGTTGGCCTCTGGAACTCCTGAGTTCCAGTGATTTTTCTGCCTCAGCCTTCCAAATAGCCAGGATTACAAGCATGTGCCAGACCTTCTGCCTTTTCTGATGTGGTTCATCTTGTCATTTGTTTTCCAATTAAATTAAATAAGACATGTAAATTTTGTGCAGTTTGATGTCAAACTTTCATTGGTTATATATCTCCTCAGCTGTAACTCCAGTCCTGGTTTTATTTTATTTATTTATTTATTTTTGTCTTTTTGAGACAGGGTCTCGCTATGCAGTTGAGGCTGGCCTTGAGCTCACTTTTATAGCCCAGGCTGGTCTCAAACTCGCACCAATCCTCCTGCCTCAGCCTCCTGAGTGCTGGGATTACAGGCTTGAGCCACTACGCCTGGCTCCAGTCCTGTTTTGATACTATCAATTATGTTTTAGATTTTTAAAATTCATGTCAGTTTCTGTTTTATTCTTTTTTCCCTTTTTAAGAAATAAAGACACAGCTCATCCTAAGTATACCTCAAATAAGTCCTAACAGACAGGTAGCAAGGCCTATCCCCAGAAAAGAGACCCAGCTGATGGTGAGGACTGAGTAGCACGGAGCATACCTTCCTCTGCACAGCACTTTTTCTTTAAAAGGAATTTTCTCCTTTAACTATCTATACAACTTCTTCCTGTCCATATGTAGAGAGACATCACCTCAGCCCCTCAGATGTATACACAGAGCAAGCCTAGGAGCTTTGGGAAAGAACACCACATTGCTTATCACGTTGGCCTTGTAGGGAATGACAAGTTTGTAAAAATCACTGTTTTTGGTTAAATTATTCCTGAATTTAGACAGTGTGGACAAGCTGACTTAAGGAAACCACTTCATTCCTTCCTGTTAAGTCTGTATCAATGTTAATTTGAAAGTGGAGAGGCATTCTGGTTCCTGTCTTCTGGACTATGATGAGTCCTTGTTTATGGCTGAATAGAAGCGGGTGTCTGGGACGGGGAAGCCATCACTATGTCAGTGCATTAGAATTCAATTTTGGGGGAAACATCATGGTAAGCTTAAATTATTCTAAGATACTTATGAAAATTCAGTCACATCCAAATTCAGTCACACCAGTAACAGACACAAAAAAGGAAAACATTCAATGAAAAGAAATCCTAATAATCAAGAAAGGTAATCTAAAATGAAGTAAAGTCATTAAGGAATGGTTTTGCTCCTCAGAAGTTCCTATCCAAGGCCTAGTACACACATTTCTGGGAGTAGCACAAGATGCAAATGCTGGAGGATCCTTCGTCCTAACTTTTTTTTTTTTTTTTTTTTGTCCTAACTATTAAAAGTTTCAAGTCAGTGATAATGGAGAGCTTCACAGTTTGGCTCTAAAATGTTCCCCTAGAGTCATTGCTGAGAGGAGGTGGAGCTTTCAGGGCTTAATGGAAGTGAGGTCACTGAGCATGTGTTCAGAGAAGCATGGGAGCCCTGCTGCCTCCTTCTCCCTGCAACCTGGCTGTCACAGGGCAAGCAGCGTGGATCCAACACACATTCTGCCATGATATCCTGCCTCATGTGTGCCTAAAAACAACTGGGCCAGATAACCATGGATTAAAACCTTTGACAGGGAGAGGCTAAATGAACTTCTCTTTAAGTTATATCTCTCGAGTATTTTGCCCCAGTGGCACTAAGCTGACTAGCACGAGCACTGACCCAGAGCAAGTTATCCTAGGTCTGGGCCCTGTGCCACTGCCCAGGCTGTATCTACGAAGTGGGACCATGCAGCAGGTCCTGCCTTTAGCACAGAAGCTACTTTCACACATCATCATAATTCCTAAAAGTATAGACTCCAGAGTGAGGAAATCTGGATTTAAATTCTTGCTTTGTTACTTACTAGTTGAGCAACTGTGTACGGGCAAGTAACTTTTTTTTTTTTTATGGACATTAATTGTATTAATTGTCTCTGTGTTACAGAGACAATATTACCAAATTCATAGATTACAGTGAGCATTAAATGAGCTAATATACCAAAAATGTTTCAAATAATGCCCATCATAGTACATGCTCAATAAATATTAGTGCTCTCAGTGTGTGTGTGTGTGTGTGTGTGTGTGTGTATGTGTGTTTTGTGCTGTCCTACTTCATTCTATTGCATGTAAGAGTAGCACTCACATCTTCCAGGTGTCAATACCCATAATATTTCTTTTTCTTTATTGAAATAGCTTCTCTTGGAGTATCAGTTTGGTTAAAACTTACCTCACTCCTTCTCAGTCATGAGAATTTGCCTTTCAGTGATGTGCAAGGTCTTTATAATTTGTAACTGCAAGTTACAAATGAGCTACTTTGCCTGTATCTTGCAGCTGAACACTCAATGACTGGGGAAGCTGGGCAAAAGGCAACAAAACAGGCTGGCCCGTTCCCCACTTCTTGCTCCATTACCTGTCCTAAGACAAAGTGCTTCTCTGTGCTTTCTTTCCATTGCACAATTTATGCTATTAGTAGAGCATAAAGCCACAAGTAAACATTTCTACACCCTGTTCTACTTTGATATGATGTTTGTTTAGTTTTAAGTGCCATAGAAACAAATATATCAAAGTGATAACATATCTGCAAACTCAGGTAAAGTGGTAAAGTAGGGGTCTGGCCAAATTGCAAATCAAACCCACTTTGGGAAGCTTTCCTACCAGGGCAATGCCCTTGACTCAAGGGAAGCAAGCACAAGTGTATGCAAAATATGGCCCGAAGCACCAGCCAGTTGTACTGAGAGACCAGAGGTGGGGGGACAGAGGCCAAGCCTAGGTGGACCCTGCATCTCATAGTGGCTGACGGATCAAGTCTTTTTCCTGGGACTTTCTTGTCACTTATTCTGTAAAAATCTACTTACCAAACCCACATTCAAATAAGATAAATATCAGAAAGTATCCAGAAGAAGAAGTATTGCTGCTGTTTCTTGGGCAACAATAACAACAGGATTACGAAAGAAAGATTGTGAAACTGAAGCTTTCTAGCAGTGTATTCTACAGACAGCCAAGTTCAGTGTTTACAACCATGGCCTCGAAGCAGATGCAGCTCTTCTCTTCTGATAATGGAGACTGCCCACTTACTGGGAATTTCTCTCAGCAAATGGCTGTGTATAGAAGTGAGCTGGCTTAACAAGGTCATGCGTCGCCCAAAGACTAGGACATGTGCGGGCTCAGTACTTGGCCAGCCTACACTTGGGACAACCTAAAGGGCTGCTGAGCACCCCAGGAGATCTGTTGATACTGTTGTTGCAACTGCATCTTTGCTCACCAGCTCACCATCTGCCTCTGCCCAGCCTGCTCTCTCACTCCTTTAGGCACTGTTTGAGTTCCTCCCACATAAGGAAAAGGACAAACATATTTCTTGTCATAGTTTTTTTTTTTTTTTTGTAAGGGGAATAATACAATACAAGATACATTTTATAAGTTTATTTTATATTGACTCACCCAAAGAATCATATACATAGAGTGCAGGAAATCAACCACACACTAAATACCAAAGACTCCAGCTGAGGGCCTGGATCTTAACATATTGAATCCAGTTGGAACCTAGAACGTGTAACAAGGCCTCTCACAAGTCCACCTGGAGCCCCAGAGCCCATGACAATGTTTCTAGCATGCCCCCTTCATAGATCTGTGCTAGGAAGGTCCACAGGTCAGTGGTGGAAACTGGAACATCAATGCCAGTGGGACAAAGGATCTGTGCTAGCAGTCTGAGGGATCTGAAATGGACCCAGAAAGCAACACTCAAGGTAAGAAGCAGAGCCCTTCCAAAAGTAGCACAGCTATCTTTAGCGACAGTGAGGTTGCGAGCTCCTCCAGCGATGAGGAAAGCTGAGTCCCTATCAGGAAAACCAACAACACAACAAGCTTCTCCACAGGCTAAGCATTGTGCCATCTTCCCTTCTAGAGCCTGGAAGCAATGCTCAAGGTGAGGACCATAGCTCCCAAAGATGAGCTGCAGCCATCCTCAGTGACAGCAAGGTCCTGAGCTCCTCTTTTTAAAATTTTTCTCTGAACTCCTCTTGATGAGTATAACCAAGTTCAGCAGGAAAGCCAGAAGGACAAAGTTCTCCAGCAGAATAGCCCCAAAGAACCAGCGGTTTCCAACAGCTTCTCCAAACAGCTTGCCTAACAGCCTCCCAACAGCTTCTCCAGTTCTTCCCTTTGTGCTGCTGGTAGCAATCTTCAGGTGGGTCCCCTACACCCAACACCATACTAGTTCAATTAGCTGAGTGTAACAACTTGACTACCCATTGGTGGTTGCAACCTGCCAATTCTCCAGAGCTACCTGCTGAGATCTCAGGAACCTGAGAGCAATAGCCCAGGCCAGGGTAGAGAGGGACTAAGGAGATGACATTGGCATCTGGTTTTTTTCCCGTCCAAAGATGCTGCTAACATCCTACTTACAATGTGCAAGACAGTCCCTTCTGGCCCAAAACGTAATCTTGCTGAGGTTGAGAGGTCCTGGGTTAAATATATATATATTTTTTTTTGTCTTTTTGAGACAGGGTCTTGTTGTGCAGTTGAGGCTGGCCTTGGGCTCACTTTTGTAGCCCAGGCTGGTCTCGAACTCGCACCAATCCTCCTGCCTCAGCCTCCCGAGTGCTGGGATTACAGGCGTGAGCCTCCACGCCCGGCTTGGGTTAAAAATATTTTGAGTACAGTTATTTCCAAGCACAAGGATGATGATGGATGGAAAATAAGAGCGGTAATTCAGATCATTAAATAGTGCTCAGGGTTCCCTTCCAGAGATCTCACTTCTCATGAGCCCCAGTTCCCTTCCAGAGATCTCACTTCTTCTTCCTGTGCACCTACTGGTTCTTCCTAAAGTTTGCTCTCTGCTAGGTCCCAATGGGTTCAATCGTGGGTCTATCACTAAGTATAGCTACAACCTGGAAAACATGAAGCAGCACTTCTCATTGATAGCATTGTTTCAGTGGTGTTTCACCCCGTTTTCCACAACAATTCCAACTCTACTCTCCTACTGTTTTGGGGGAACGAATCTTTCATTAACCAAGAAATGGAGTTGGGCGTGATCACCCAGTCTCAAGTCTGAAAGATACTGGAGGCTGATCCCTTGGCTCAGGATGTTGAGGGTTTGAACCTGGGCTGCAGCATCTATGGATTGACAGCAGTCAATTCAAATGGTCCTGAAGGTAACTCTGAACACCCTCTGCCACAGCCATTTCCCTCCTCATCTCACCCTGAATAGCAAAGCTCTGAGCTTTCACTGAAAGAGTGTTTAAAAAAAAAAAAAAAAGAGTGTCTAAGGCCCTCACCTAACTAATCAGGAGGTTGTCCCTAAGTGAGGTAGAACAGGAAAGTGGGCAGGAGTAGCCTTGCCCTGCCTGCACTCAGGGTTCCTTGGATGGCCTCCCTTCTGCATGGTGCCCTAGCTAGGGTGGGCACAAGTGGACCTGGTAGCTATGCAGGAAGGATGGAGTCTCACCATGGACTCACTTCTCGTCTGAGCCCTGGCTCATGTTAAATGAGATATGGCACCAGAGAGCTCTTTAAGGGCCCTTCAGGTTCTGGTATTGTATACATCTGGAGTGGTTTCACTTCATTTACCAGCAGTATAAAGCAGCATGCCAACCAATTGTTCAATCAATGTGGTCCCAGCAACACATCTGCCCTGCTTGAATATGCCTTCACAAAAGGGGAAAATGTGGGTTGCATTATCCCCAGCCCGAGGAAGCTCAGTCTGAGACTTCTAATATAGTGGGCCATATTTATTTTTTGCTAATGATCCTTGAAGCTGCTTGTGCTTTTAATTGAGTGAGCCTAGCCGAGCACAGACACTCAGATTTGTTACACAGACTCTGCAAAATCAATACAGAAAATCCTTGGATTCTATGAGCCTGCTACCACTCAGTGAATCATACTATGCAATATTTCCTAAAAGATAATGGGTTTCAAAACCAAGCATAAATCTTCTTTGACATGTTGGATATTTGTCATGTTTTCTGCTGGTAGAATTACAGCAGCCTCAATAAAATCCATTTGGTGGTTGGGTCATAGATTAATATCTGATATAATCATGGTTTTAGGACCACAAGAAATACAGTACAGGGGGTAGGAGATAAGTTTGTAATTTTTCTAGCATTTTAGTACACCTAGCGCTAAGTGTTGGCCCAGACACTGTCAAAAAAATTTTTTTAAGGAAAAAAAAAAATAAAGACAAAGAAAAAAAGTGAAGAAGTAATAGAAAGTGGGACTTTGAACATGGTTCACTGTAAAGTGATACTATAGTTTTGAAATAGTAAAGCTGACTTCCATATGTGGCTAAGTTTGCCCAAGGCCGTCTACTCTAAGGCAAAGCAAACTGACTTGCCTCTGTTTTGTTCACACAATCTTAACTCCTGGCTTCTCTGAATCCTTGAAGCAACATCACTACCTCTACATTTTCCTTAACTTAGCAGAAATAGTTTCCCCGTGACAAGGAAAATGTCATTGATTTTCTGATTAAATGACTTAGGCTTGTCCTTCTGAGTTAATGTGCTTTTCTGTGACAGATGAGTCAGCAACATTGATTGAGCCAGCCTGAACTGCATAACAAGACCTTGTCTCAAAAAGCCAAAAACAAAACAAAACAAAACAAAACAAAACATTGATTGAGCCTTTGCTGGGAGAGAAGTTATTTACAAGGTGTTACACACATCTATAAGAATGGCATCTTTGTGGCTTTCTTAGACCATCCATGGTAGGAATTTGACAGCCATTTCTGCCTACATGCCAGGTTAACACCTAATTCTCTCAATGTTGTGGAGAAAGAGAAGGTTGTCTTGACAACAAGTTGGAATAAGTCAACTAGAAGAATCTGTTTCACCTAAAAACACAGAGTTAGAAATTGAGTATGGATGCAAAGCTCTCTCTTTAATTTAAGTCTGAGGCTGGGTAGATACCTTACTTTAATTTTTTTTTTTTTGGGGGGCGTTGGCCAAATAGCTCAGTGGATTAAAGCACCTGCAAGCAGACGCAGAGACTGGGATTCCCCCTGCATGCTGTGTCAGTCCTGCCCCCCTGGGGCGTGCTGAGCTGGCAATTGAGACTGGGCATTGGTGGCACATGCCTGTAATCTGAGTTCTTGGGAGTCTGTAAACAGGCAGATCACTACGAATGTGATCTAGTAGTGAGACCCTGAACACAGTATAGACCCTTCCCTAAAATAAAAATAAATAAATAAATAAGTAAATAATTTTTTGGGAAATCATTTTAAAATATGAAGTATAGTTATATTTTGCAAGACCCAGAAAGGTACAAAAAGAATGCAGTAAACTACCTTTTCAATCCACTCTATACAGATGCCCACACTCCCTAATTTTCTGTTAAAACTATGTAAAACATATATTATTTTTAAATTTCTCTTTTATTAGGGTCATAAATGGTGGCATATATTGTTCTCAATGGTTCATATATATATATATATATATATACTTTTTTTTAGCAAGGGTCCACAGGGTATTCAGGGTTTCACTACTAGATCGGATTCACAGTGATCCGCCTGTTTACAGCCTCCCAAGACCTGGGATTACAGGCATGAGCCACCATGTCCAGTCTCAATTGCTATCTTTGCTTGCTCTGGGGGTGGGACCAGCAGGGCAGGCCTAGAGATCGAACCTTCAGCCCCTGAGCCTGCTTGTAGGTACTTTAATCTGCTGAGCTATTTGGCTGGCCCTTGCTCTGAATGGTGCTAAGTAATACTATATCTTGGAAGTTCCTGAGTATCAGCAATAAAAGATATGCCCTCCATTATTTTCAGTGGCCACTGGTGGCCCATTGTGTGGATGTACTACAGTGAATTCAACTAGTTTCCTATTGATGGATTTGCTTTCTGACTTGCTTTTTTATAAACAATGTCCAATGAATAACTTTGCATAAATGTCACTCTTCGTATGTATAGCTATATTGTTAGGGATAATTAGTACAATTGGAATTAATGAGTCAAAAAGGAGACACATCTTACATTTTGATAAATTGTGGCAAGTTGATCTTAGAGAGCTTATACAAAATTGCTTTCCTCAGCTGCCGTCAAGGTGCTCGGTTCTTCCGAGGGAGCTAAGGCTGCGTTGGGGTGAGGCCCTCACTTCTTCCGGCGACTAGCACTGTGCCCAGCAGCCCGCATCATGGCCTCCGTCTCCGAGCTTGCCTGTATCTACTCCGCCCTCATCCTGCACGACGACGAGGTGACCGTAACGGAGGATAAGATCAATGCCCTTATTAAAGCGGCAGGCGTCACTGTGGAACCTTTTTGGCCTGGCTTGTTTGCAAAGGCCCTGGCCAATGTCAACATTGGGAGCCTCATCTGCAACGTAGGGGCTGGAAGCCCAGCTCCTGCAGCAGGTGCTGCGCCTGCAGGTGGCCCTGCTCCCTCCACCGCTGCTGCCCCAGCTGAGGAGAAGAAGGTGAAAGCAAACAAAGAGGAATCCGAGGAATCTGAGGACGACATAGGCTTTGGTCTTTTTGACTAAACCTCATTTTGTACCATGTTCAATAAAAACTGAACATCTAAAAAACAAAAAAAAAATTACTTTTTCACCAATAATGACACTGTTTAGTCCACATCGATCCTAACATGGCATACCATTATAACAGTCTTCTGGATTTATGTCAGTCTCAGACGGGAAAAATATATCTCAGTGATTTTGGTGGTCTGCATGGCATGCCTGGGTTTCGGGGCTGGCATGACGTGTAGCATTGGGGTTTGAATCTGGGTGCTTGAATGTGTCAGGCAGGTGCTTAGACTGTGAAGCCATCTCCCCAGCCCAGTCTAGAGATTCTTTTCTCTAAGCCCCACATAGGGTGCATACAGTAGGCATACAACCTACATTTGCTGAGGAAATGGGGGCCTGGGTACATGGGTGTGTGGAGGATAACTGGATGCAGATGGTATGGGGTAGTTTTAATTTGTATCTTTATTATAATAAGTGTGCTTGAACATTGTTTCCAATTTCACTTTTTCTATCATTGAGACTTGATATCTATTTAAGGCTTTTTGTATGTTAAAGCTATTGATAACAGTCTCCAGTTACCACATTCTCTTTTTGTTCATGATTTTTTTTTAGTTGATTCTCTGGGTCTTCTTAAGCCACCCCAACCCCAGAAAACAAATGTTGACAATTAGATTTTCTCTTTTGAAATGTTATTTCTTCTCATAGCTTCTTATTCCTTTCCTTTCTGAGGCAGTATTTCCAAAATAATATTACATGACAGTGGTGACTGTGGGTATTATCATCTCGGTTCTGGCCTTTGATGCAAATACTCTTACTTTTTTTCCTCAGTAAGCATAATGCTGGCTTCTGGGCTGAGATGGAATATTTTGTTATAATAAAGAACTATTAATCTATTCTAGCTTTGTTTGATGAAAGAGGTTTTTAAAAACAAAATCAAGAGTAGGCATCGACTCTTAGAAAAAACAACAACAAAAAAAATGACTATCTGACCTGGTAATTTCACTTGTGGACATATATTCAGAAGAGCCAAAAGCAAGGACTTAGATAGACAAGCAGCATTATTTGAACAGTTAAAAGGTATACATAACTCAACTGTCTATGAATAGATGGACAAAGAAACAAAATGTGTCATATACATATGATGAAATATTCAGTCTTAAAAAGGAAGGCTGTATTTTGATACAAGCTGTTTTACGAACTCTGAAGATATATGTACACGAAATACTGTGCTGAGAATAATTCAGCTAACAGAGGCAGAAATTACAGGTGGCTGTTGGGTTGGCAGCAGAATGAGTTTAGTGGGTACTGACTTTCACTTTGGAAATATAAAAAGGCTCTAGAGACATGGCAACAATATGAATATACCTACTCTCACTGAAATGCATATTGTTTTTTTAAATTTTATTTATTTATTTATTTTCTTGTTTCAGAACCTTTGTTTATTCACTCATTTTTATGGCCGGCTCAGCCCACCCCAAGGGCAGGGCTGGCGTAGCATGTGGTGCCTGGTGCCGGGGATCAAACCGCGGTCCCTGAAGCCGCCCAAGCTTCCCCAAGCAGGCGCTTTAGACCACTGAGCCATCCCGCCAGGCCCCTGAAATGTATATTGTTAAATGGTTATAGATTTTTGTATATTTCGTGACAGTAGGAAAGGAATGGATACTGAGTTTTAGCAAATATTTGTCAACATTATGAGAAATATCATATGAGTTTTTCTTTAGGCATGAAAATGATGAACTAAATTAGTACATCATCTAACCCTGGATCGCTCTGACATTTCTCAAATTGACACAGAATAGGTTGTGTTTAATTCTTTTAAAATGCTGAGGAGGGGCTGGGGAGATAGCTCCGTGGCACAAGTGCCTGCCTGGCAAGTGCAAGGTTGTGAGTTTGAACTCCAGTCCTGAAAAAAAAAAAAAAAAAAAAAAAAAAAGAGCTGAGGAATCTGTTCATATTAAAGTTTTTTAAAAATTGAAGCTCATAAATGAAATTATTCTTTTCCTTTTAGCTCTGCTCTTTTTCCTCTCCCTTCTTTTTCTCTTCTTCCCTTTTGTATTTGTTCTTATATGTTCGTCTCAAGTTTCTTTTTTAATAGCTGTATTATTTTTTGTTTTCTCTGATTCAGCTTCACCAACACCTTCAAATATTCCAGATGCACTTCTACTAAGCCACAAAATTCTGAATGTATTGTTCTGTTGATGAATCGCTCAATCTATTCTGAATAAAGAATTGAACTTAAGAAATCACAGTGGAGGGGCCCGGCGGGATGGCTCAGTGGTCTAAAGCACCTGCTTAGGAAAGCTTAGGTGGCTGCAGGGACCTCAGTTCAATCCCCGGCACCACATGCTGCGCCAGCCCTGCCCTCAGGGCAGGCTGAGCCAGTCATAAAAATGAATAAATAAACAAAAAAAAGTTCTGAAACAAGAAATAAAATAAAATAAAAAATTCTTAAAAAAAAAAAAAAAAAAAAGAAATCACAGTGGACTTTTCAACAAATACTCCCTTTTAGAAAGCCCAGATGATAAGGCTTCTGCCCATGTTAGTGAACTTCAGAGTCACTTGTTGATTGCCTTCTTTGTGTGAAGGATGGTCTCAGATGTGGGGAATACAAATATAACTAAGGCAAATCTTTGGCTGGTGAAGAAAGAGGAGTAAATAAATAGCCACTAGGTGGTAAAGCAAGTGCTGTGGAAGAAACATGCCCCAGGTCCACTGTGAGGAGTCGTCGGGTTTCCAGGAAACCTTTGCTAGAAGTTGTCTTCCTCACTTCTTGTTTCTAATCATCCTTTGGGCTCACAGGTGACTGCTTCTAGAACCCCCAAGGATACCAAAACCTAAGGATGCTTCTGTCCCTTACATAATGTATGTGTTTGTGTAATCTGTACACAGATTACCATTTACTTTAAATAATCTCTATATTATTTATAATACCTAATATAATACAAATGTGAAGTAAATAGTTGTTGAGTTGCATTGTTTAAGGAATCATGAAAAAAAACCCTGTGCATATTTCATACAGGTGTAATATTTTTTCAAATATTGTTTCCTTATTCTAAGATTGGTTGAATCCAGGAATAAAGAACCCACAGGAAAAAAAAAAAGAAGAAGAACCCACAGATATGCAGGGCTAACTGTATTGTCCATGCCATGCTTCTTTACCTAAACTCCAAACTGGCATGTGGCTTCACATGAGGCAACAGCTGTCTCTGCTTTTCCTCGTGTTGTCCCAGGGACTGAAGAACTTCATGTGATGGTTTGTACCTTTGCAGGGCCCCGGCCTCCCACCTGGCCTGCATAGAGTATAGGTGGTCTACCCCAGGCCAGGCCATGGGACCAAGCATGAAGCCAAACAAGGAATGAATCGCAGCGTCAAGAAACACATTTTCCTTAATTAATTTGTTTTTTTATATTTCGGCGGGACGGAGTTTGAACTCGCGACCTTGCCCTTGCCAGGCAGGTGCTTGTGCTATGGAGCTATCTCCCAGATAGCTCCGTGGAACAAGTGCCTGCCTGGCAAATGCAAGGTCATGAGTTTGAACCCTGGTCCCACCAAAAAAAAAAAAAAAAAAGAAACACATTTTCCAAGTTCTTCTATGTCCAGAGCATGGCATCTGGGCAGCACACCAGAGAAACTGGTGCCCTACACTTATGAGGAGGCCACAGAGATGGTCAGGTGGTGACCAAGAGCTTGCCTCACTTTCCTAGTGCGGATCTTGGTCTTCAGTAGTTGTATTTCTGCTAAAAGCATCAAATTATGCCAACTGAGCCAATGTGAAAGTAGTGCTATTCCCTTACGTTTATGCTTGTACTTTGCATTTGTTCCCAGGAAGATTTGGAGCTCTGTCCCTTTAAAATGTCCCCTGGTGTTATATTTTGTAAAATCTTGAGCCCTGGGAAGGTTCTCTGCCAAACTTAGTACAGGCTAGAGCCATCATCAGTCGTGAGGTACACCATCTGCTTGCATTAAAATGACAGTGAATGCTGAACAGGCCAATTATTTTCTACTGTGGCCTTTTCCTCCTTAGACATTTTTTTTTTTAGGTTTTTTTTTTTTTTTTCTTGTTTCAGAACTTTTGTTTGTTTATTTATTTATTTTTATGGCCGGCTCAGCCTGCCCTGAGGGCAGGGCTGGCGCAGCATGTGGTGCCGGGGATCGAACCGCGGTCCCTGCAGCCACCTAAGCTTTCTTAAGCAAGCACTTTAGACCACTGAGCCACCCTGCCGGGCCCCCATTTTTTTTTTTTTTAGAATCTACATCTATAATGATTTTACCTATATCTCATATCAAGCATTTTTTTTTTCTGAGGGAAAATGCAAAATTAGAAAAAAATATATGTGATTCTCTAACAGTATGTTCTTGGGAAAATGCAATATAGTTGGCCCTCCATATCCTTGGATTGCACATCTGCAGATTAACCAAACTACGAATGGAAAATGTTTCGGGAAAAAAATCGCTGCCTACTGAATATGTGTAGATGTTTTCTCCCTGTTATTATTCCATAAGCAATGTAAGTATAACAATGTTTGCACAAATTAACATTGTCTTAGATACTACAAATCACCTAGAGATGATGAAAAATATAAGGAAGGCCATTGGTAGGTTATATGAAAATGCTAAATCATTTCATAGAAGAGACTCAACTGTCCAGCAATCCCCCATGTATCCTTAGACTAGACTGCCCATTGAATTCTTTACCAGGAGACTCACCATAGCAGCCAGAGAAGACTGCGGCTTTCGGAATACCTAGGTTTAGTGTAATTATAAATGTACATAAACTAATGACTCATGAACTCTAAAATTATATATCTGCATTCAATTTTATGTTGAAGTGTTTTTAAATCCTCAGAAAATGATATCTCCAAATGTCTCTGACTCACTAAGTTCTTAATTTTTCTTTTAAATTCTTAATCAAAAGCAAAGGCTCGTCTGACACCTTCATGTAAAACTCGATGAGTGGAAGATAAATTTCTTGTAATGTAAATATATCTGGCTGAAGGAATTCAGATAGGATTTTCTGGGGTCTTAAATACAATTCATAACCCATCAAGTAATCATTGCTATTTTGTGGTTCTACAAAAGGTTAGGAGACAACACATGGATTCCCTGGAGATGAAAATAAGTGTGGCAAAATCACGAGCAGACGGATGAGGTCACCTGATCAGTCATTATCTCTACCTCACTGCGCGGCATCCTGACCACGCAGTTATCCTGGGGTGTGAGGCTCCTGCTGCAGTCAGAAATTCAACGAAGCCTATTGCCACTGGGTGGCACAATTGGAAGTCTGTAAAGAAGTCTGGTCCTTACTATAGCCTTTCCCTTCTGTCCAAAGGACCCGAATTTATAAACATGAAAGCTGCTGCCCATTGTGATTGCTTTTTCTTTGGGACTGTTTATAAAAGTGAGGAAGTCTGTGGCTTTTCAAAGAGTGTGTATTTCACATTGGAAGTCTCTGTGTTGTTATTCTATGTGAAATGAACTGGAGCAGTATTTCTTTTTTTTTTTTTGCTTGTCTTTTTGATCTAATGAATGCAAATATTAGAGTGAGAGACTGATTTTGATTATGAATTTGTAGACAGAAAAAATGGCTAAAGCATTTATACTTTGTCATTATTTTCTATTGCTGGAGGTGCTGGGAGGGAGGCCCTAGCCGTGTGTGGGTATATTAAAATTTAAATTTCAGTGAGTTAAGGACAAAGTTTCAGAACCAGGTGCACAAATAGGCACTTGTAGTCCTATTTAGTTTGGTGACTGAGGCAAGGGGATCATTTGAGCTCTGCAATTTGAGGCCACTCTGGGCAGCATAGTAAGACTCACTCTTAATTAACAAATAAATGAAAATTTGCACGCTCAGGCACACCAGCTACACTGAGATTATTCAGTAGTCTAAAGTGTCTAGTAGCTACTATACTGTATGATACAGAGATAGAACATTTTTATCCTCACAGAAGCTTCTTCTAGAGAAGACTACTGGTACTGTTTCCTTTTTATTGGGGACAAGATAAATGCTGTATGTTTCTGCTCATGTTACCTAAAAACCTCTGGGTATTTCATTCATTAGTATGTATTGTTTGATTCAGATGAATGCACATTTGTTCAACATATACTCCATGTGAAGTAAATATATTTTTCAATCTTCTGTTCCCAAAATTTAGGAGACAAGTATAAATCTGTATAGACACATTAGCTAATGTGTTTATCAACATCAAAATTATCTTAAAATTGAATTGGCACATTGTAATATTGTAAGGGTCAGCCCAGAATTTATGTCACCAGGATTTTGATAGTAAAGTAATTCCCTCATTCCTAATATCTCTAGATTCATTTTTAAGCAAGGTGTTGTTTTTCTAGTCTTGGCATTTCTGCTACACATTTTGTGCTCTATGCTCGTTTTTCTTTATTTGTTTGTTTTTAACCTTAGGTGTTTCATTTCAGGCATACAGGGAGGCGGCTCACCTTCCTCAACCTCTGACCCTCTGCTGCCTCCTTTGGGAGTCTCTGAAGAGGACTTCCCACCTGTCTCACACAGTGCCAGTTGGTTCTCAGGCTTTGGCTTCCCTGGAGAGTATCACATTTCCACATTGACTAAATGGGCTGTGAGAAGATAATTTGCTTGTTCAACACTTGAGGCAACGTTCAACCATTTTTATTACATTTATATGTTATCAAGGCAACTTCATGAAAAATAAAAACTCCAGGCAAGCAGTCCCTTTTCTTAACATAATGTAAGCCGAAATCCAGGTGGGTGGTGGTGAAGGGACAGTAGATAGATTCTATCTTACACTTATTCAACATGTCTTACATGCTCACCCCTTGCTTAGTATGTAGGGGCACAAAGGTGTATTCTAGAAACAATTCCCAAACAGAAATAAAAACAAAATAAAAGTCAATGGCAAGAAGACATAGCCCTTGCTTTTGAGGGTTCTACCTTTTAGTAGTGAACAAAACATTTAACCAGAAACTCTACTGAACATTTAGCTTTGCCAAGAAGTTTTGCAACCATGGATAGTATGGGCTGGAGTTGGTTGAGCATTAGTGTGTTTGATTTGCTGTGATGAAATAGATTTCACAAGCTATGTGGGAACCAATCTTTTTATTTTATAAATTGATCTTGTCTCTCCCTAGGATAGTAGTTATTACACTTAACTGTACATTAAATTCTCCTGAAGAGTTTTTTTTTTTTTTTTTTTTTTTTTTTTTTTTTTTTTTTTTTTTTTTTTTTTTTTTTTTGTTGTTGTTTTGCATCAATACTCAAAGCCAAGTCCCAAGGATGGTGGTCCTCTAAGTGTGGTCTGGAGTCCCAAGGACAGTGGTCCTCTAAGTGTGGTCTGCAGACAAACACCTCTAGCATGATCTGGCAATGTGGTAGAAACACAGATTCTCAGGCCCTAACCAGATCTACTGAGGCAGACGAGGTCAGAGTGCAAGATGTTTACAAAATTTGAGAACCACTGCTTTGGAGATTCTTTTTGATTAGTTTGAAGTGTGGTCTAACTTTTGCTCATTTAAAAAGTCTTTCTAGATGACTCTAACATGAGACAGATTTGAGAACCACTGCTTTGGGCAGAAAGTTGCTCCAATTTCCCCTTTGATTGGGAATTGTTCATGTTGTATAACACCAGATGAAGTGTTGTTTCAGCTGTGCTTGGATTATAGTCAAATGGTCTGGAAGAGATTTTCATGCATTCATGTACATGGGTGGAAGAATCTACTCACTAGGCTAATGTGTGGGAACAGAGTTTAGGATTCTTTCTTTCTTTCTTTCTTTCTTTTTTTTTTTTTTTTTTTTGGTGGGACCAGGGTTCAAACTCACGACCTTGCACTTGCCAGGCAGGCACTTGTGCCACAGAGCTATCTCCCTGGCCCCTCTTTCTTTTTTTCTTTTCTTTTTTGGCAGAACTAGGGACCGAACTCAGGACCTTGCATTTGTCAGGCAGGCTCTTGTACCCCTGAGCTATCTTCCCGGTCCCTTCTGCGCTTAGGATTGACCAAAACCTATTTGGAGGGAATCCTTTCATTGAGGTAGACTAGTGCCACTCAAGCCTGTACATGTCATCTGGGGGATCTTGTCATATGCAGCTTCTGTAGTCATTATGATTAGAATGGAACTAAAATTTTGTGTTTCCCACCTGACGTCAACAACACTCATGCTGTTGGCTGTGGAACTTTGAGTAGTGAGTTAAAAATTAAGAATCATTTTAACCTTAGGTCTACTGAATCAGGATCTATGTTTTAATAAGTTATCTGTTAGGTGTACATATTTTTCCCTTTGGAAAAAAGAAAGCATTCTAACTTCTAGGAAATGGAGCTTTGCTATAAATTTCAGTTGTGCTGATTGGTTTTACAGAGTCCAGAAGAGAAAGCTGCACAAGGTATAGTGATGTGGTGGGTTTTCAGATTTGGTGTCTAGTACAAAGTCTAGTACCAAAACACTTGGGCTTGAGACAAAAGTCTCTAGAGGTTTCTACATGGTAAAGTGACTGAGTGAAGTTATAGCTTTGATAATTTGTTAGAGAACTTTAAATTGAAGCTGCTTCAGAAAATAATCTGTGAGTAGTTTGGATGTTTTTAAAAATAAACTCAAAGAATATCTAAATGGCCTATGCATCATTAGAAAATTTAATTTCTTTTATAATAAATGTGGGATATTATTTAAGCTAAAAATAATGAGGTGTGAAATTCCACTGTCCCCAGGAACCACATTAAAATATTCATCGTCTAGTTTTTAAGCAGCAAATTAAAAAAAGCTACTTATTTCACATCACATTAAGTATTTCATTAACAATTTGGGAATTTTAGTTTCTACCAAGAAAAAATACCATTTTGGAGTATTTTAAAAACAAACATTTATATAATTCTCTTTAGTGACTGTTACACATTAAAAATCAGTCTTGGTTTCAATGATTCATACATATTAAAGTAAAATCTTCAATGGGTTTCAAACTTCAAACCTTAGTGGGGTTTATTATGTTTATTTCTAAATTATCAAACTACATAGACCACAATTATCTAAATTGTAGGAGTTTAATATAATGAATTCATAGAACTGAAAGCTGGAAGAAGATTTAGATTTTGAATCAATTCCTTCATTTTGAAGGCAAAGAAGCTGAGATCCAGCAAGTTTTCATGCCTTTGCCAGAGTCCTAGGCAGCAGGGGTTATCATGAAAGAGCTGGAGGCAGGCTGGGCCTTGAGGGTCCTGTGCAGAATCTGCAGGCCCCTCGGACCCCACCTCTAGCTCTCTATAGAGAGCCAGCCCTTTCTCCAGCACAGAAGAAAAGAAAAAGGCTTTCCAGCACCACTTTTGAGACCAATGTGGAAAATCACTTTAGGAGAACCGAAAACCACATCTGTTTGGCTTTGGACTGACAAGAATTATAGAAATCACCTGTTCTTTGCCCACCAATTGTGGTGATTAAATTACTGTAAAAATCAAACGTGAAAGGGAATACCATGCTGCCAGAACAGAGCAGGGCAAAGAGCTGTTCCTTGACCTGCCTAACCAATCATATTTTACCTTTTCAAGTTTCAGAGCACAGGCCTAATTTACTAGTCTTAATCTTAGAATTATTGCAACTTGTCTAATTCCAAATATTTGTAC
The DNA here is from genome assembly GCA_004027025.1 of Myocastor coypus. Classification (NCBI taxonomy): domain Eukaryota; kingdom Metazoa; phylum Chordata; class Mammalia; order Rodentia; family Myocastoridae; genus Myocastor; species Myocastor coypus. The sequence goes on along the minus strand of PVJA010004187.1, from coordinate 70,257 downwards.
AATATATGTTGAGTAAGAAGATATTTTTTTATTTAGATTAGTGCTGTTGGCTCTTGAAAATATTCTTCTTAACCAGCCTAATCCATAAGCCTAATTTTTGAGACCAGGTAAAAATTTAGGCTCTCTCTTGCATTTTGGTACAGTTAACTAAAACCCAATAATAATAAAAAAACACACAAAGTAACATGTGATTACAGTTTCATTTTACTGCAAGAAAGAAGCCATAAAGCCCTATTTTAAAACACTATAACAATAAATCAAGAGGGAAGAATTAGCCAGCATTTATCTAGTAAGTACTCAAGCATTTTTAATGTAAAGAGATGGTTCTCTTTGGTTTTCTAACTTTGCCAAGCGTAAAAATATACCAACACCCAATATATGCATACATGCCTTCTGATTAGGTGGTTTGACACAAATATTTGCATAATTGTTGAAGATGAATAGGAATTGTCTATTGCATTGGAAATTCTATAGGTCAGTAAAAAAGAATAAGATTGGTATAAATATCTAGTTTGCCTCCCTACAGCCAATTTCTCACTTTCTAAAACCTTATGGACAAAGTCCAAGGTATACATACATAATTAACATAATGTTATTGCAAATGAGAATTTGAGAAATGTGGACCTGATTAATGTTAACGGACTTTATAATATCTTTGCACAAGTGTTCAAAAATAAAATTTAAATATATGCAAAGAAAATACCTACTTAATTTACATTGGCAATAAAAGTGAAATGAAATAAATATAGTTTTAGAATAAAAATCAGACATTTTTGTTAATAAGAGAATAAATGGCTCAAAAAAAACAGCTGGGTTTTGATGATTTCTCTATTGGCATTCAAAATGCTATAATGTGACTCAAATGTATAAACTGAGCTATGTTATTACAGTAATTAATGAAAGCAAGAACAGACATTAGGCCTTACCCCTTTTTCTTTATCTTTCAGTAAAAATCATTTAGCAAAGATGTGAGTACAGTCTTGGAGGAAAAAAATAAATGAGGGTCCTTGGCAATAATTTTGTGGAAGCAGACATTTTTATTTAACTATGCACCACTATTATTTAAACAGATAAATATTTACGAGAAAAGAACATGAGTGAGTGTATTTGACTTTGCCCAAATTCTGGATTCATGGCAGAAGTCATTTAAAATATGCAACAACTAATATCTGAAAAATGCTCAACCTCACAAGTGATCAAAAAATTATCATTTAAGCAAGATATATTTCCTCTTCCTTAAATTGCTCCTCTGAGCCCCTCTCCCCATGCCAATACTCAATTTTGAGGAGTGTGGAAGAATGCAAGGGATCGTATTTTCTGGCCTGTTGGCAGGAGTGTGTGTTGACCCTTCTGTGGAGTGCAGATGGACAAGAGCAGTAGACAACTGCAAACTTGTTTGTGTCTCTCACCTAGGAAACCTCTAAGAAAACAAGGAGAAGCATTATGTTGAAAAAGGAGGCAACTATAACCCAACCCAACTTTTTTGCTATAGAAAAAAAAAGGAGACAACACAAATATCCACTAATTGGGAACCAGCAGGTAGGTCAGAGTAGTTTTCTGACACCTATGTCATCGTGTACTACGTAGTTATTGAAGTTCACAGGGTGGAAGCGGCAGTGCAATGGAAACATTTCCCTGGTGTACTGCTATGTAGGCAGAAACCGGCTGTAAGCCAGCAGATACCCTATGGGTCTGACTTTGTCAAAAGCGTGTACACTCACCTGGAAGGAAAGACCTGGAAGGTTTCACACTGAAGTGCACCCAGTGATGAGTTCTGGGTCACATGGTGAAGACACCTCCTCCCCGAGATTTTTTATAGACTCTAAATTTGCCACATGTTTACCAGATTTTGTAACTAGAAAGCCACTTTAATGATTTTTAAAAATTTATCTTCTGTAGGGCCAGGCAGGATGGCTCAGTGGTCTAAAGCGCCTGTTTAGGAAAGCTTAGGCGGCTGCAGGGACCGCAGTTCGATCCCCGGCACCACATGCTGCCCCTGCCCTGCCCTCAGGGCAGGCTGAGCCGGCCATAAAAATAAATAAATAAACAAAAGTTCTCAAACAAGAAAACAAAATAAATAATTCAAAAAAAACTAAAATTTTTTTTTATCTTCTGTAGACCCCGGTGCAATTTACATAGCTACCAGGTGCCAATCTCATCTTGAATATCGTCTGAGACTAGCATTCTTCTTTCAGTGAAGCTTTTAGCTACTCCCTTACTCTTTGCATGCACAGTTTCTCTGGCTCTTCTGGGGAAGAAAACCATTTCTATAACAACCTTCATTTAGGATACAATTTGGAATTCATGCTTTAGCTTTCTCTTCCCCAGTATTTCTGTTCCTGTTTCCCTTTGGTTCTCTCTTTCCCCTCCCTCCCTCCCTCCCTCCCCCTCTCCCTCCATTCCTCCCTCCTTCTCTCTTGCCCTCCCTTCTACTCTCCCTCCCTCCCCCTCCATCACTTATCTTTTCTTCCTTCTTTCCCACCATTTTTCTTCCAAATGTTCTCTGAAAACACCTCGGGAACATCTGCTCTCTGCCTCTGAGCCAGATCTGGCAGACAACCTTCATTCACTCACTATCAGGGCAGACACCAGTGTAACCCAACTTCTGGGGGCTGTTAGCTGTTCTGTCACTCAGTAGAGCCATGGGAGCCATTTTGAGGTGCTGCATCCTTTGCATTGGGCTTCTGGGGCTTTTGGGGCTGACACAGTGAAGACGAATTGTAGAGAGGAGCTTGCTGATACAATGCTCGGTGGCCCTTGATGTGACTTTACCCAACTGACGTCACTCAGTATTCCCATCTCTCAGCAGTCAGTCTCCTGTCTGTCCCAGTGGCTCAGGGTTGCCCCTCACAGTGCATACTGTCAGTCTGCTCCACTGATGTAAAAAAATTATTCAACTGTTTCACTTGTTTATTGCCTTATTGATTCAAGTAATGCATTCTTTTTATCAACTAATTCAAATATTGTAGTTGTATGTTGTTTCCCCAGAGGTCACTATTGTTAGACCATGTGTGAATACATCCTGCTATTTGTTATACATCTAAAAGTATGTGTGTGCATGTGTGCGTGTATGTGTGTGTTCTACCTGCACTTGTAAGGACACCTCTGTAAATTTTTACTTAAAATATTTATATTTTCTGCTGGATGTAGCAGCACACATCTAATGATACCAACTACTTAGGAGGCTGAGAAACACAACTTTGGAGGTGCTAGAGGTGAGCCTGAAAGTCCTTCTCTTCAGATAAGAAGGGTCAGGATGTACTTCCACACTACATGGGTTCAATCTCCAGTGCAGTCAATCAATCAATCAATCAATCAATCAATCAATCAATTCCAAAAATGCAATTTTTTTTTCTAAAACTTGCTTTTAGTCAATTTGTAGCTGATAGCCACTTAAATTAATTGTTTTCATTTTTTTTTTTTAACAAATGTGGCAGAAAAATCCTTGTGGGCTATCTATGTGCTACTTGCCTGAAAAAGGTGAATTCCATTGTAGGCTCTGGCTAGAGCCAGCTCACATGTCACTAAGTGTATACGTGCTGTTGGTGCCTGGGTGAGCCCACACACCAGCACACACCGGCAGCCTGAGTGCTAGCGTAAGTTATGGTTTGCAGGGTGCTCTTCATGTGCCACTGGGTTCCTGCCTTCTCCAACCCATGCCACCAAGGAGTCCTTGAAACTGAGGAGATATCACAACTTATGGGCCATCACAGAAACCTGAGGCTGCTGGCTCTTACTGCTACCAGCTTTACCACCTACGACCCCTGCTGCCCACTTCAGGTCAGTCCTATGTGGATTGGTCTCCAACAGTGCAGCTTCCAAGTCAAAAGATTTTATTGCTCATGATGGCACAAGATTCTACAAGGAAGATGAAAAAGCAATCAGGGCCTATCCATATAGGTATAATTTTATAGACATTAACATATATTCATGGCTGGCACCTTGGTACATGTCTATAATCGAAGCAGTAACAAGGCTGAGCCAGGAGGATCTCACACTTTGAGGCTAAGCTACTTCCAAAATAAAAAGGGCTGAGGATGTAGCTGAACACTACTTGAGTTGAACTCTAGGAAACACACACACACACACACACACACACACACACACTCACATACATGCACATGTACATGCACACATACATGTGCACACATACTCTGGTAGACAACCTTCTAGACTCATATGAGACGTTCATAGACTCACGTGAGATGTAAGGATGATGATTGAAATACACATCCAGTTGACGTCAAAATTTCACAGCAGCTTTACCTATTCAGGGAAGAGTTACCTGCCTGGTGTTTTCCCCCTTAATTCTATTGTTTTCTGTTAAACCTGAGTGTCACATGAAAAGTTACTCTTAGCACACAAAAAGATGACCACCATGTGCCCTTGCTCCTCCCGAGTACCCGGTGGCCACAGCAGACATTATCCACCACGTGACACCTTCACCCTCACCCCCAGTGCCATAGTATGATTGTGTTCCCTCAGACCCCCCTGTGGAGGCATTAAAAGATGAGGTCTCCAGCAGATGATTGGTCTGTGAGGGTTCTGTCCTCACAAATGAATGGCTACCTTAGGAAGAGAGGACAAGATATATCCTTTCTGTCACTCCTGCCAAGTAAAGAGAGGACTCTGTGTCGGCTTCCTCAGAAGCTGCAGCTTCATGGTGTCATCATGGAAAGAGTAACTGGATTCCTTGGCAGGCATCAAACCTGATGGCGCCTTTGCACTTTCAGCCTCCAAAACCGTGATAAATGACTTTTTCTTGAAGGATCTACAGGGTGTTCAGGTTCTCACTACTACATCGGACTCAGCAATCTGCCTATTTACAGCCTCCCAAGAGCTGGGATTACAGGTGCGCCACCACCACACCCAGTCTCAATTGTTGTCTCAGCGTGCCCTGGAGTTGGGGCCAGCATGGCCAGCCCAGAGTGATTGAACCCTTGGCCCCTGCACCTGTTTGCAGGGCACTTTAATCCACCGAGCTATTTGGCTGGCTCCAAAACGGTGATAAATGAATTTCTGCTCTTTATAAATTACTCGGTCAAAGACTTTTTTTTTTTTTGTCTTTTTGAGACAGGGCCTCGCTATGCAGTTGAGGCTGGCCTTGAGCTCACTTTTGTAGCCCAGGCTGGTCTCGAACTCGCACCGATCCTCCTGCCTCAGCCTCCCAAGTGCTGGGATTACAGGCGTGAGCCACCACGCCCAGCCGAAAGATATTTTATTAAAGCAACATAAACAGGCTAAGACAGTTACCTATGGCAGAGCCTCAGAACTCTGCAAGATGTGCATTTCAGATTTCAGGTGGCTCTGCTAAATAAGCTGGACTTGGCTGAGAGCTAAAATCTGTCACCTCCAGATTTATTAATTTCTTCAACACATAGTTGTTGAGCTCAGTGCCTGGCACTGTGTTGAATCCCAAAGGCCCATGTGTGACCAGTGCCACATTGGCCCTGACCTTAAGGGAGCCATGTGTGAGGAGGAAGGCAGGTAGAGGTTAAAGGGCAAGTCCAGTGCTACCAACGAGGACACAGACAAGAGTGGGGGCTACATGTGCACATCTCAGGGAGACATTTGTTTTGTAATGTTGGACATTGAACCCAGGGCCTGGCACATGCTAGGCAAATTCTTTACCACTGAGCTACATTCCACCCAACCTCACACTTTCCCTTAAGCAGAGCCCAGAATGGTGAACAAGAGTTAGCAGGTAGGTAGGACAGAGCTCAGAGTGTCTTCTTGAGCTGTGGGTAACAGCCGTGTGGAGCCTCTGAACAGCAGTAAGGGAATCAGAGAAACCCAGTGTGCCAGGACCTGCAGACCCTGGGGCAGAGGGTAAAGAGCAGGCCTGTGCCCAGACACATGCAGAACCAATGAGGCAGCTTAGAGACCACAGCAGCGATCAGAGCCTCTTTCCTAAGGTAGCAAGAAATCTTAGGCAGGCTTTAATTAGGCAATCTAAATAGATTTGCCTTTTTATTATTTATTTACTTATTTATTTATTTGTTTGTTTGTTTATTCATTTTATTGCCGGCTCAGCCTTCCCTGGGGTCAGGGCTGGTGCAACATGTGGTGCTGGGGATCGAACTGCGGTCCCTGTGGCTGCCTACGCTTTCCTAAGCAGGCGCCTTAGACCACTGAGCCATCCCGCTGGCCCCAGATTTTCCTTTTTAAAAGACGAGACTCCAGTGCAAGACAGAGTCTTCCTGTGGCTGGGTCCCTTTTCATTTTTCACTATTTAGAAAAAAAAAATTCAGGTTGAACTTTCCTGAGTGCCTGAAGTACAAAATAGAAGCTATGCTGGTGCTTACAGCTGTCACCAGCGGACAGTTCTATAGCACCACCCCTGTGACAGCCTTTCCACCTCTGCTTTGGACTTTACAGACATTGAACTTGTGGATTTTAGATATAATACTTGATTTGTATGTTGCTATTAGCTTCATTTTATAGAGGAGAAAGCTGGTGTGCAGGGGGGAGAGGGAGCAGCTCACCTTAGCTCATCAGTGGTGACCTTGTACACCAACCCAGAAGGCCTGGCCTTGGAGTTAGGGCTCTCATGGTGGGGCATAGGTGCCCATGCATCCCTCTACCATAGCTGACAAAGCTGCCCATCCCTCTCCAGGGCCCAGCACAGCCCCTCTAGTCAAACCCTACCTGCTCTTTGGCCAGTGATCCATGCACTGCAGGAATCAGGACATGCCCATTCCCTGGCTACAAAGCCCATCATCACTCTTTAGTTTCTTCAGTTAGTTGACAGCTTTTCTGTCTGTCCCTTACACTTCACGTTACACATTAACTTGGTTGGACCATACAGAGTCCTAGTACTTGTCAACCATTATTCTAGGTATTTCAGTAAGGAAATCGTTGGATGGGATTATTATTAAAAGTTGGGCTCGGAGTAAAATAAATTGCTGTCTGTAATGCAGGTTGTCCTCAACCAGTCAGGTGAAGAACTAATTTGAAGAAAAACATCCTTTTAACCTTTGCGAGAGAAAACTTTAAGCCTTAGGACTTAAATTAGAATAATTCTAGCTTTCCTGGCTCTCCTGCCTGCTGGTCACTCTGGAAATTTTGAAGATGCCACTGTCCACACTCCGTTAGCCAGTTCCTTGTAACAGTCCCTTTCTCCCCTTCGCCTCCCGCTTCCACTGCACATTGCTCTTACTCCTCCTCTCCTGCCCCCTTTCTCCTCCCTCCATCTCCTATGCTCACACATCACCCTGGTGCTCTTCCTTTGGTCCTTCTGGCTTCTGATCCTGATCTGTGTTGGGACAGAGGCTGGCCCTTTTGGCTGACAGCCTGCTTAACCCTCATCAGCTTCTCAGTTTGCGCTCCTGGCTGGTGCTTGACTTGTTTTGCCCACACCAGGAGAGCCCACCTATCAGCTTTCCCCTGCCAGGCTGGCTCCCAGTTAGAAAAAGCTTGGGCTTCTTTTGCATCCTTTCTAAAACACACTTGGATTTTAGCCCAAAGCTCTGCTTCCCTCCATCACCATTTCTAGGACCAACTGTGCCCCTCCGCGAGAGCTCCCGGCTCTTCACGGGCCACTGGTTCTAGCTTCTTCTCCTTTGTTTCCCAGTGCCTTAGCATTCCTGGCATGAAACCATCAAAAAGGCATGGCATCTGGGTGTCTAGTTGTGAAAAAGGAAGGAGAGAAGAAAGGATGGAGGGAAGGACAGAAGGAAAGATGGAAAGAAGGAACAGGATAAGGACTCTAATGAGTTTCAAGATCAAGAGTGGGGATATCCAGAGAAGGGGGTGCTATGTGGCTGAAGGAAGAAGAACTTTAGGGTTGTATTGTGTAGGGCTGTGATGCCAAGTGACATTTCATCAGGAGGGACTAGATATTGGAGAGTGACACAGATGCCTCAAAGTGTGGCATGAGCTAGGAAGGTGGAGGAAGCCAGCCGGACGAGGTGTGCCTAGGAATAGAGAAAGGAACAGGAGAGTGGGTTAGAGATGGTCCTTTAACACAAAGAGGATGATCAAAGGATGCCTTCCTTCGCCCTTGCCCAGATGCACTTCTATAAAACGCCACAGAGACTCTACAACACGAGGAAAGCAGCATTTTTATACTGTCCTGCTGCTAGTAGGTGTATGAATCGGTTCTAGTCCCAGATCAGGTTGAGGGTGTCAGGGCTCTCATCTGGGACACGCTGGTGGGTAGAGCATACTAGATAAGTCTAGCATTCTTCCCAGCTATGAAACTAGGAGTTTGACAGAAATGTTGCTCTTAGGAGTGATTGCAAGAGTGGAGTTATATATTGACAGATATGTTTGGATATTTTTTAATTATCCAGTTTCGAACATACACAAAATTATGTTTATTGAGTTGTTTAGATCTCCCCACATGTTTGTCTATTTGTTTTCCCCTCTCTCTTTCTGATGGAATTATTTTAAACCTCCAGTATTGAGGGCTTGCCTGACAGCTCAGTGGACTAAAGCACCTGCTTAGGCAGAGAACAGCAGCCAGGGTTTGATTCCCAGCATGCCATGCTGGCCATGCTGGCCGTGCTGGCCATGGTGGTGTGTGCTTATAATCTCAGCATGTGGGAGGCTGAAAACAGGAGAATTACTATGAGTCTGATCTATGTGGTGAGACCCTATAGACCCTAAATACAGAAAAAAAAAACCCAAAACTAAAAGACTGGTATCATGTCATTTTTGCTTTATATCCTCCAGTGTTCTAAAATATATAGACCTTTAAGAAATTGTGAATTCATTCTTACACTTCACTAGATGAACTTTATATCACCTACTATGCAGATCACAATAAGTTATTTTCGACTGTCTCAAAAATGTCAGTTTAAAAGCCAGGTGTGGTGGCTCACGCCTGTAGTCCCAGCACTTGGGAGGCTGAGGCAGGAGGATTGGTGCAAGTTCGAGACCAGCCTGGGCTACAAAAGTGAGCTCAAGGCCAGCCTCAACTGCATAGTGAGACCCTGTCTCAAAAAGACAAAAAAAAAAAAAAAAAAAAAAAATGTCAGTTTACCATTGTTTTATTTGTATTAGGGTCCCGATAGAGGGCACATGTGGCATTTAGTTGTTACGTCTCCTTAATCTCCTTTGAAGAACAGATATATTAGATACAAGTGTGTTTTTGTGAAGCCAACAAGGAAGAGCCTGAGCTGCACTCAAGGAGGCTGTGTCAATAGCATTGTGCCCAGGTGACCTCAGCTGGCTTCTCATCCGAGGGCAGCAGGTTCTGCTCCCGTCAGCTTTTTTTTTTTGTCACGGCCGGCCCCTTAGGACCTGTTCTGGAAGATTCGTGCTGAGCTTTAGCTGTGCTGTTTCAAAGCAGAGGGAGCGGAGCAGTTGCAACCCTGTGTAGTGCCTGCAAAACGTCTCTCTGTGGTGACCCCATCACCTTCTTGTGAAACAGTGATCAGAAGGAGACCTTTGGAGTTGTCCTCCTTTAACAAATTTAAAAGTTTCTCAGTCCTATAGAAATTACTTTAAGTTCTACCCCAGCAAATTAGTGATGTGGTTGGCCCCTTTTCTTTGATTTTCACTTGTTTTGTGCTGATTTTGGTTTAATTCCAAGTTAAGGCACATTCGTTTAGAAAACAGGAAGACTAGAGTCCTGGGAGCTGGCCCTCTCTCTGCCAATGCCAGGCCAAGCTGTGTCACCTCTTGGAATTGCTGCTGCTTGTAACTGAAGACCCTGACTGAAACAACCAGATCACAGAGTGACTGACCAGAAGCTTTCCCAGAAAAGCTATCACTTGGCTGCACTCTCTCTGCCATCCACATCCTCTCATTCAGCGACTGTCTTCTGCCTGGGTGGCCCCTTCCTTTGTACTTTCCACGATGCTCCTGGTGTTGGTGTGGTTATTTCTTCTTCTTTTCCTCTCCTTTGAAGCCTGTCCTCCTTAGAAGGGTCCTGGACTTTCCATCACTTAATTCCTCTACATCAGTGGTTCTCAACCTTTCTAATGCTGTGATCCTGAAATACAGTTCCTCATGTTGCAGTGACCCCCAAAAATAATTTTGGTGGCTACTTCAAAACTGTAATTTTGCTACAGTTATGATTTGAAATGTAAATACCTGATATGCATTATGTATTCTCATTGCTACAAATCAAACGTAATTTAAACATAGTGATTAATCACAAAAACAATATTTAATTATATGTTGAGAAATATTTATTACTAATTCCAATAAATAACGTTTCACCATGGCATAGTATGGGTTTAAATATGTATTTTACGATGGCTTTAGGTGGCCCCTGTGTTTTGGTCGTTCAATCCTCTGCCAGGGTCGCGACCCACAGGTTGAGAAGCGCTGCTTTACGTCACCTAGAGACCCTCTTTCAGGTTGGAAAAGATGAGCGAATTCTTTTTTTTTTGTCTTTTTTTTTTTTTTTTTTTGTCTTTTTGAGACAGGGTCTCGCTATGCAGTTGAGGCTGGCCTTGAGCTCACTTTTGTAGCCCAGGCTGGTCTCGAACTCGCACCAATCCTCCTGCCTCAGCCTCCCGAGTGCTGGGATTACAGGCGTGAGCCACCACGCCTGGCAAGATGAGCGAATTCTAATTGGTGCCCTCAATCGAGATATCATTGGCTGCTTTCAATTCAGCATGTCCTCCTTGGGGTCATTTTCATTTCACTGGAAGAGAGTGTTTACTTCATTGATGGTAAAATTTAAGCAACTAGAGTGCAGCTAGTGTAGAAGGGTCTTCCTGGGTGCATCTATAGCCCAATCCAGAGTCAGGCTTCTATTCTTCTCATGGAGGGAAAGTGTCTTTGTGAGAGAATAAAATACTCGCTACACCTAACAGGATTTCGGAGAGGGAAGGCAGTGTGGGGGAACCATGAATGGTGAGCCAGGGCTGCAGTGACTCACACAGCCAGAGAGCAGCACACAGGCACAGGGCCGGCATGCACCCTAGAAACCTCAGGCATGGACAGGAGCTGGGGACAGAATGTGGCTGATACATCTGTTTAGATCCACATTTGAATCCCAGTACAGGCGCTTACTGGCTCTGAATTTGGACAAGTCACTCAACTGTAAGTGTTTTGGACCTGAAAAATAGGAGTAATAGTAATATTTATCTCATAAGATTATTATGGAAACCAAATGAGATGATCACTGTGAAAGTGTCTGATAAAATATAGATCCAGGCTCTATCGCCAGATATTTTGGGTGGATCCCAGGCATGAACATTTAGCTTTTCAAAAATGACTCAAACCTTTACAATTTCAAGGTTTATAACAGTTGTGTATTCTTTTAGTTCATTTTATATAACTCATGGTGTTACCTAGGCCTGAATGTTGGTAGAGCACTGGTTACTTGTGTCCCAAAAAGAAATAATGCAGGACAAAGAACTTTATTAGACTTAGAGAATTACAGGGCTTGGGGGCCATCCAGTCCAATCAGTCTCCTACCAGTTGTATCCTTTTGCCAAATGGTAGTTCACGCCAGTGTGTCTTAAACTTTAGCTGGTATCAGACTTACCTGGAGAACTTGTTAGAATCCAAACTGCTCAACTCCAGCCTTAGTGCTAAGGAATGGGAAGTTTGGGTGGTTCCTGAGAATTTTCATTTCTAATATATCCCTTGTTGATACTGTCTCTCTGGGGAGCACACATGGAGAATCATTGAGCACAATGAGGCAGAGAGAGAGAGAGAGAGAGAGAGAGAGAGAGAGAGAGGAGAGAGAGAGAGAGAGAGAGAGAGAGAAACGTCTCAAAACTACTTTACACATCTGATAACTGACAGTTTGAAGCATTAATATACATACTCTTCTAGAAAGTTCTTTTTTTCAATTAATCTAAACTCTACTCTCCTACCTTTTCAACCATAGGCTCCTTGTCTTGCCCTTTTGACTAAAGAGTAATTTTTTTTAATTAGTTTTGGTTTGTGACTCCATAATCTAACTGTAAAAGATAAATTGACTGTACTAACACTCTGAAAATAGGGTAGAAACATCAAATCATTCTAAGGAAAAAAAAAATCTGCTCTTTTCCTGGGATACCAACTTCTGTCAAACAAATGTGTTTCAAAGTCAATAGTCTTTATGGGTGGGAGACACACAGTTGAGTAGCACTTGAGGAAGTCCCACGAAAAGCAGGAACAGCAACTCTCAGCTGAATGGATGTAGATTTCTAGCAATGGACACCTCACTGCTCCTCCATGGTTTTAGCATAGCTTTGTGGACTTGTGACCATTCCAGCAATGAATTGCATATTTTGGCACACAAGCCATTTGCTGAAGAAATAAAAATTTAATGGCCATATATCTGAAAGTTTCTAACACTTCAGGGAGATTTCGAGATTTATTCTAGCATACCATACAATGAGTTTTATTGGGAACTGCAAAAATATATAATTTTAATAGGAATAGGTAAGCACAAAAAAGTTGACACCACTGAAAAAATATTGGCCATGCCAAAGCAACCCCCATAAAAGTTTGCAGAATGTTTCAGAAAAGAATCAGATAATTATTTGGGGCTGATTTTCTAGTGGGGCTTCAGACAGAGTCACATTTTTAAGGAAACAAATCTGTGTTCCCAAGGGAAATCTAGGCATTTGCTGCATTTGAAGAGCAGCTATCCTGCTGATTCTTGCATCCATGTGAATGTTGTTTCATTGCATATTTGGTGAAAGACTCTAATTAGTAATTGGAGGCACAAAAGCCATATTAAAGCAAACAAGGGCTTAAGAAGATACTTTCACTTGAAATGAACTGGTCTTCTGAATTTAGTCTGGAAATTTAAGTAAAATTTTAAGTTGCTTAACAAAAAAGACTTAAGAAATCATATATAGTTACCTGATTCTGTCTTTATGGAGGATACTTCCACATATTAAGATAGTTACTTCATTAAAAGACATGGTCTAACGGGATGTCTATTGTCAGTGAAGTCTGTCACTGGCTGAAAGATCATTTAGATGGTGCATGACTGCAGTGGGCAAATTTGCATTTTTACCCTTGGCTGTAGTTTTATCTTTTTTTTTTTGTCTTTTTGAGACAGGGTCTTGCTGTACAGTTCAGGCTGAGCTCAGTTTTGTAGCCCAGGCTGGTCTCAAACTCTCACCAATCCTCCTGCCTCAGCCTCCCAAGTGCTGGGATTACAGGTGTGCGTGACCACGCCCAACTGTAGTTTTATCTTTACTGCCTGTTTTTATACCTTGTTCTAAGCTGATTAATCTCTTGTGATTGATTGCAGGGTGCAAACATGAGTCCCTCAGAGCTTGAAAGTACCACCTTCCTGTGAAGTGAATATGGTTGAACTTCATTTTTATTGTCTGATCAAAAATGGGTGAATAATACTAGCCCCACAGATTTTTGTGAAATGCTATGGGTTATTGTATGCCACACTATAAACACAGGGCCTGGGGGATAATGTATTTCTGCAGTTTCCACACTTTGGGGTAAAGGTCAGTGAGCAGCAATGTATCCATTATAAGAAAAAGAAAACCAGATCAGTGCTCCTGAGGGTGAACTGTACCCTACGCCTCATTCGTCTTCACCCAGGGCTTACAATAGTTCTTTCCAACTGTGTGCCCTGAATCACTGAATGTTCAGTTTGATCTCAGGAAGAAACACTGTGGGGAAGGGTTTTATGGTCAATGTATTTGAGAGATGCTGCTAGCAGCAGGTACATCGATGTATTTTTTTTTAATTTTATTTATTTATTTTTTTCTTGTTTCAGAGCCTTTGTTTGTTTATTCACTCATTTTTACGGCCGGCTCAGCCTGCGCTGAGAGCAGGGCTGGCGCAGCATGTGGTGCCGGGGATCAAACCGCGGTCCCTGAAGCTGCCCAAGCTTTTCCAAGCAGGCGCTTTAGACCACTGAGCCATCCCGCCGGGCCCCACATCGATGTATTAAAGACTGTGTGCTGCCCACTTTTAGAGAAACCTGTTCAACTTGGTTTGAGGTGGCATAGGAAACCTACATTTATTTGTTAAGCCGTTACAAAGACAAAACAATTATAATCAGGTGTACTTTAAGGACTTTATCCAAGTTCACTTGTTCTGTTACAGCAAACAGACAGAAGGTAGAAATTAATGGATATAACTTAAAGAGGGTACAAGAATGCAGACTGGAAAAAGAGAGTGGAAGGGGCGGAAGCTACCAGACCCTACCACTGATACAAGGCAACATTTTCTAGCTTTAGTCCAGTGAGAGGAATTTATTTTTCTGACAAACTATTAACTCCGTTTGGGACACCAGTATGCTTCAGAGTCCAGTAAGTCCTTAAATCATGGGAGACTCTGTGCTTAATGTGGTTCCAGCCTACAGTGGTGCAAAACAGACATTGGCTCAATGTATGTGGCAACTTCTGGATGATTCTCATACAAACAATGATATCCTAAGGATAAGATTCATTTCCATTGTCACCACCAAAAGAACTGCAGTGCAAATCCTTCCCCCGTGAGTCTACTATTTTTCCTCTTGAATGAGTCTTACCGAGCAGACTTCTGGCCAGCCAATGATCCTCCCTGATCAATCTTTTCTGAGAAACCAGGGTGACTGTTTGAAGAAGTTGTCCAAAGCCAAGGTGGTCCCCTCCTTAGCCACTCCCATCAGTCAGGCCTCTGCACCCAGTAGGTGACCCATGGGAAGAAGGTGCTGCCAGCCGGCTGAGCTCTGCACAAGACTCGATCTGCCGAGGCAGGCAGAGACACTGAATAAAGGACTCTGTTCTCCAACAGCACATTTCGTCTTTGCCAGGTTCACGTGGGTGTGTTTTCTTTTTGCTTTTCTCTGCACTTGCAACCCTCTTTCCTTTCAGAAAGGGATCTTTTGTGTTCGGTCTCTTCCTGATGCTTTGGTAAACTTCCTGCCCCACCAGTTCCTAATCTAGCTCCCTGTGCTGACTTGCCTGGGCAGCAGGGCACGCTCCCCACTCACCGGCAGGCTTTCCCCTCCCTGGCTCTGCACACTGCTGGCTTCACAGCTCCAAACATTTTCCCTTTTGTGGGGAAATGAGCTCTTGCCAGAGCTGGGCTCTGGGACACAGAGGACTGGCTTATTGGCTGGCTGCCCTGGAGATAATCTGGAAGCAATCAAGGGAAGAAAAAGATAACACAGCTGTGATTTTCAAGGAGACAGGTCCTGGGTTTTCTACCTGCCAACCATGTTTCCTCTGAGGAGTTTTTCAGCAAGTGCTATAAAAGAGAACTTTTAATCTCATTTCAAAAACCTGGAGCCCCAAATGGTTCCAGATCTCGGGTAGAAAACAGGCCAGGGAGACGAGCGTTGCTGAAGAGCCCAGGGTTTGCAAGGAAAGGCAGCTGAGGAAGGGAGGAGGGGAAGGTGGGCAGGATGCCATGGCAGTTCCTTGTCTCAGCTTCACATGTGCTTGAGAGGACTTGGTGAACTTGGCCTGCAAGTGCTTTCACCCACAAGCACGATAGGGTTTGGGTGGAGGCGGAGGGTGCTACAGAGGTTGATGAACATAAATCTGTCAGTGAGTGATTTGCAGACATCTGTTTGGAGCACTTGCAGAAAACACTGAAGCCCTTGAAGCCAAGGAAGTGCCTGCCCAGGCCTGGGAAAAGCTGAGCCGAAAAGATCGCCCTGGAGACTGCTAGGCCAGGGGAAAAGGATGTGTCAGTAATAAATAGTTTATCATTTAAATTGGGAGCTAAAGGAGAGAAAATAAAGAGACCAGTCAATCAGGATCGGGAGACCTTGGGAACTAAATATTGCTTTTGTTAGGAATAAATGAAAGCCACAGAAATGTCCCACCAGATCTTGGCAGCTCCTGCCATCCGTTGGGCATCTTGCAGCACTCTTGCCACCAGCCTGGCTTTAACAGTGACAAGGCTTGGGAAGCCCGCAGCCTGTGGCTTCAGAGACTTACTCAACAAGGGTGTTTCATCTCTCTTTGTACGTAATTGATGGAGTCACTCCCAGTTTACAGCAGTCATTTTGCCACCTCCTGTAGCCTGGTCTTCAGCTGTTACTGTGGTTACAAATAGAAACACTTCCAGCACTTACTAGTTGATGTACGATGTAGAAGGCCTGTGGTAGAAGGCAACTGGTCCTGGGGAGCTTCTCTAAGATCAGCTCTCCATAGACTGATCTTTCAAATGGGGATGCTGCTATGTGTCTTGCAAAGATGTTGAAAGAATGGGTGTGAAGTTGAGCTAACAGTCCGGTATGATTTTACATCTTCGCCATCCTGCTCCAAATGTCAGGTCTTTTAACCTGAATGTAAGTCTTGATCTCAGTCTTGTCCCTTCTGGCTGGTAGACTGATGGAATTGACATGCAGGTAATTACTTGGCAGGGATATGCAAGGAAACGCGGGCGCTTAAATAAAATCCCTCTTATTTTCTCCCCTGGCCATATGTATTTGATGATGCTCTGTGTCTCCATTCCAGGGTCTTCCTGGGACACAGTAGAAGTTGACAGCTCCTGCAGAAAGGGTTGAGAGATTCTGTCCCCAGGTGGTAGAATGCAGTGAAATCTCTGTCAGCACGAAACCAGGGTGGCTGCAAGCAGAGGCAGTCTTTGGTGCAGAAGTGGCTTTTGGCTGTGGCTTCCCATACCACAAAGAGTATAGAGGCACTTTCTCCCTTGTGCTCCTTAGCATCCCAGAAGCTTCCCATTTTAAGATATGAACTTTAGGCTCAAACTTCAAAGCACACTTTGTGTGGGGAATAGAAAGTGGGACTTTTTTAAAAAAAATCTTGACTTGCTCTTGTGAATTTTAAAGCAGCAGTAGCTGATGCTGTGCTGCCTGGATCAAACCTGAAAGCCACTGCCTCGGATTTGCTCAGAAAGACATGATGGATGTGAAGCTTCCCATTCATAATCACGGAGTTCAGGACTTTGGTTTCCTCTTCCTTCCTTCCTTCCTTCCTTCCTTCCTTCCTTCCTTCCTTCCTGCCTGCCTGCCTGCCTTTCTTTCTTTCTTTCTTTCTTTCTTTCTTTCTTTCTTTCTTTCTTTCTTTCTTTCTTTCTTTCTTTCTTTCTTTTTTGAGCTGAGCTTGGAACCCAGGCCTCAATGCATCTGCTGAGTGCTTACTTTTCTGATTCTTACTTTCCTTATCTTTTTCCTTCATTGTAATTCTCGTGAGAATTAAAGCAGGTGGCTTCTCTATGGTCTTTCACCTCGGTGCACAGTTTATTAGTAAACATCAATAAATGTTTATCAGTACCCACATGCAGTGTGGTTTGTGTTATTCCTCCGTCACGTCAGACCAGCCACTCCTCTGCAGTTCTAAGCTTCGTAAGACAGGGACTGGGCCTCTATTTCTTAAGGTCAAGCTGGAATCTCAGCAACCTTGGCTGAGCATACATACTCACTCAGCATTGGAAATGTGCATGGTAAGGCAAAGTCAACCATAAGCAGAAAAGAATAAACTGAGAATCTACTTCAGCCTCTTTAGGACATTATTTTTAAAGTTCCACATACATTATTGTGATATTCCAGCAATACAATAACAATATCCTAAAATTGCTGATAAATTCTTATATTTCTAGTCAATTGGCTTCCAAACATAAAGTTCTCTAATTTACAAACCTCCTAGGCATTCTTAGTAGGTATCCTTAGGATTCTTTTTTTTTTTTTTTAAATTTGGAGCGATTCTGGCATTTTAATCTGTCTCAACCTATGTGTGTTTTCTATAAAACCTCTGATATGAAGTTCGTTCCCTCAATTCTGGTTACCATAGAGCAATGTTTGATTTGATAACATAAATGTTGCATTACTGTTGTGGCCAATATGCAGCATGTTGGTCCAAGAATAGGAGGCAATAATGATGCCTCAGCAAACAAGATGCAGATGTTCTAGAAGTATCTATGCCAGACAAAAGAGGGCTAAAAAAAAAGAGAGGCACTATTTGTAAGAGTATGTGAATTTCTTTTTTCAGTCTCAAACTATCCTTACTATAACCCTTAAGACACTAGTAGGTTAAAATGAGACTGTAGGAATTGTTTGGCTTTTAAAGCACATGCAGCTAATAGTTTGCATGTTTTTAGCCTCGCTGACTCTCCCTTGGGGAGTCCTCAGAGCTGCCTGCAGAAATCCAAGCTGGATTGCCCAGCCCAATCCAGGGAGCACGTCCAGGCTGGGAAAGACGGAGAGGTAGAGCTCTATCTGACGCAGGATGGTGATGACAGTGTCCTGCAAGTCACAAAGAGTTAGATGCTGGACTCATAGACTTTGGCACTTTGTAGTCTAAGCAGCTATACAGAACAGTGCGAAATTTCAAGGTTCAGCAAAATACATTTGTTTACAGTTTGGCAAATTGATAAAATAACACTTTAAAATGAGCATGAGGGAGCTGGGGAGATGGCTCCGAGGCACAAGTGCCTGCTGGGCAAGTGCAAGGTCGTGAGTTTGAACCCCAGTCCCACAAAAAAAAAAAAAAAAAAAAATGAGCATGAGGGAAGAAAAATAAAAAAGGGCCAGATGGTTTCTTCTACACATTCTCCATTCAACAGATCCCAATGCTAGGCTGACCTTATGCATGCATTTCCATCAATGTGGCTAAAAGAAGACATGGCATCTGCAAGCTAAACATGCTAATTCAGTTTGTAGAAACACAAGAGGGATCCCATCCACTCTTTCAGTTTCTTTGAGGTTGGGGGCTAGAACTTGCTTCAAGACCTGTCTCCAGCTTGAGTAGGACTGAGATCCCTAGGGGAAAACCTCAGAAGTGGGAAAGGAGAGGATGTCATCATCTTTTTGTTATTGTTTATACCAGGGATCGAACTCAGGACGTGCACTTGCCAAACAAGCACTTATTCCACTGAACTATCTCCCTGGCAAGGAAGAGGATGTTAACCCCATTAGGGCCATCAGATTGCATAGCCTGTATGGAAGACCTGTGGGTCAAACTGAAGCAAAAAGCTCAGAAGTGAGAGCAAAAGGGCTTGTTTTATAGATTAATCCCTGCAGGCCTTTTGTAGTTTTCTCCTCCAGAGGGCACCTTTACCCAGAAGTCTGGCTATTTTCATCTTTCCACTTTGGTGAGTAGCAAAGCAGCTTAGGGTGAAAGAGAACAGGTAGATGTGGGCTGCCCTGTGGTTCTCAGACTCCCACTGGAAGTATTTCTATCATTTTCCACAAGATAGGAAGGGGCAGAGCTCCCACACATGGAACAAACTGCTGTTGCTGGCCTTCAGTCTACCTGCAGCCTCCTGGTGTCTGTTTAGAGTTAATGAAGGTGGAGGTGGTGACCTCTCTACTCCACACATCCTTGCAGCCCCAACCCGTCTTCTCATGGGTACCCCATGATTTCCCCATACAGTCCAAAATGTAGGCATTTTACTTCTTTATTATCTTCACTGTGTCTCTCATGTATCATCCTAATCGTTTGGTCATACTGTTAATTTATGAAAGCTTTCGTATGGGAGGAAGCTGGGAAGGTAACTGGACTCCTTACTGCTCAGTCTCAGGGAACAATTTCCCTGTCTTTCTTTTATGTAAATATTATAAATATAACTCCAGGTATTCAGTATAGATTATAAAGTTGATGAAAAAATTATTCCTCTGTCAAGGGGTGAAAATTTCATAACAGGAAAGCCAAAGCTTCTGCAATGTCAGAGGATCCTATCCAGGGAAGCTGGTGGGTGCAAAAGCTGGCAGTTTAGACAAAAACTTACACAAGGTCCCTGGCCTGTGTGAATCTCGCTAGGGATCTTATTTGTCAGGCTTCTTCTCCCCCACATTGCCTGTACCCTAACACCCCAACATATGTAGAGAATTAGATTTCAGACTATGGGAAATATGGTGAAGAATGTTCTATGTTGAGGATTCAGGCCAAGTATGGGCCCATATCCTCAGCCAAGATAATTATTGGTGGGTGAATGAATTATGCTTGCCTATACTTGTTGACTGCTCAAGCAGAGACAACATTTTAAGTTTCAGAGTTTCTCACTTCCCTCTGCAGTCATGATAATTCAGCACACTTCCCTTAGCTGAGGGTTATTAAAGCAGAAAAACAACTGTAAATGAGAGCAAAGAGTTTGGTGAGAGGAAAGACAGAATAAGTAGAGTACGTATTCTGAAGGTTCTATGTGAAAATACAGATGCAGGTACCAGTGTGGAGAATTGGTTTGCGACACTGAAGGGCAGTGTGGGAATGGTGGGGATCAATGACTCTTCAGGGAGATGAATCCTGGTGTTGCCACCTACGGCCCAGGCAAGTGGTCCAGCCTCTCTGGGCCTTGTTCTCTCCTCATGCATAGAATGGGGTAACAACGGTACTGATCTGCAGGGGCCGTTGAAAGAATTAACTCTGATAAGGCTTGTGAGGCGCTGGGAATACTGGGAAAAAGGCCTTGCTCTTTTTTTGCCTCTCTCTTACCCCACCTATCACTGTCTTCTTTATTTGCTGTTGAATGATGCTTTCTATTTTATTTTATTTTATTTTATTTTTTCCTTGTTTCAGAACTTTTGTTTGTTTGTTTATTTTTATGGCTGGCTCAGCCTGCCCTGAGGGCAGGGCTGGAGCAGCATGTGGTGCTGGGGATCAAACCGTGGTCCCTGCAGCTGCCTAAGCTTTCCTAAGCAGGGGCTTGAGACCACTGAGCTATCCTGCTGGGCCCCTCAATGATGCTTTTTAGATGCAGGGCTATACCTGGGGTGAGTGTAGAGCCTCCAAGTGCCTGGGCCCTCCCCATAGCTTGGCGCACTGTAGGTGTGTATCTCCCTGTGACTGTCACTGTGTTTGTGTTCAGCCTCCATCTGGGACACTGGGCAGCTGGAACAAAGGAGGGGGCAAAGAATCTGACCCTGGGAGCAGGAACTGCACAAGTGTGGGGGCCACAGATCCTCACTTGTGCTTTATTGTTTTGTTAGACTTCACATACCTACAAAAACACATTCAAAGATAAAATTATTAGCAAGTTTCAAGAAGATGTTCACGTAGCATTAAGCTCCAAGAGAAGGTGTCTTTTTTGAGCATGGACTGGGTGTCATGTCCCTGAAGCTGCACTGACAACTGCAGAATAGATGTGAAGTAAATTAGCAGTTAGTTAAAACCTTGATTTGGTTACCACATACTGCTTTGGTATAAGATGGTGGAATCAAGCCAGGAGTGGTGATGCTTGCCTGTAACTCCAGTACTCTGGGAGGCTGATGCAAGGATTGCAAATTTGAGGACAGCATGGACAAATTAATGACTTAGCAAGCCCCTGCCCCCCCCCCAAAAAAAAAAAAAAAAAAAAAGACTGGGGACGTAGCTTAGTCCTAAAGTCCTAGGTTCAACCCCAGTGCCCCCTCCTCCAAAGTAGAAATTTGATTTCATTTTCAGTTTTCATAAAACCAACATGAACTGCAGAAATCATTTTACGAAACTCAGGGTGGGGATAGAATGGGAAGAAGTGTGTTTTAAACAAGTCAATCTTAGCGATGTAGATATGAGGCATCTTTTACAAAGACTTTTGTGCTTCTCTGCCCAGAAACATTAGCTCAGTATTTGCCCTAGCTAGGTTACTTGAAAAATGCATTCCACTAGGGATAATTGGGTAGAACAAAGCTTAAAGTTTTAAAAACTCAAGTCTATCTACTTGCTAGTTTTTCTGAATATTTTCTTTATGCTTTTCTCAAGTTAATCTTAAACTTTGGAAGGAGTGAGAAACATGAAAGAAGAGGCCACTTAATAAGTTGTTATCAAGTGTAAAAGTGAATTTCTAATCTGATAGTTAAAGTTAGTCTCTCCATTACAATATTGGATTTTAAGTTATATCACTAAACTATAGTGATGAGAACAGCATGGTACTTGCACAGAAACACACATGTGAATCAATGGAATGGAATAAAAGACACATTCAACCATCTAATCTTTGACAAAGAAATAAAAAAGATACATGGGGGAAGACAAATGTAACATTTATAAGAAATGGTGCTAGGAAGACTATTCTCCACCCTCAAAAGAATGAATCTAGAGGCCGGGCGTGGTGGCGCACGCCTGCAATCCCAGCACTCGGGAGGCTGAGGCAGGAGGATCGGTGAGAGTTCGAGACCAGCCTGAGCTACAAAAGTTAGCTCAAGGCCAGCCTCAACTGCATAACGAGACCCTGTCTCAAAAAGACAAAAAAAAAAAAAAAAAAAAAAAAAAAAAAAAAAAAAAAAAAAAAAAAAAAAAAAAAAAAAAAAAAAAAAAAAAAAAAAAAAAAAAAAAAAAAAAAAAAAGAATGAATCTAGATCTCTTTCACTCTACATTAAAACCAAATCAAAATGAATCCCAGACTTATGTATAAAGACCAAAACATGGAATCTGCTGGAACATTAAAGTATACCGAATTCTTGATGACATGGGTATAGGGAAGGGAGTTCTGGAAAAAACCCTCCAATTTCATAAGAAATAAGGTAAAAAATCAACAAATGGGATCAGATCAAGTTAAAAGCTTCTACAGAACAAAAATACAACTAGCACAGTGAAAAGGCAACCCACAGAATGAGAAAAAATATTTGCCAGCTACTCCTCAGACAGAGAACTACTATACCTAGAATGTATGAAGAACTAAAAAGTTAGAACCATAAAAATAAAGAAAATCTATTAAAAAATAGGCAGTTGAGGGGCTGGGGAAATAGCTCAGTAGACTAAGTGCTTGCCTAGTAAGTGCAGGGCCCTGAGTTCAATCTCCAGTACCACACACACACACACACACACACACACACACACACACAAAAAAAAAAAAAAAAAAAAGGCAATTGAATTAAGAGTCACTTCTCACAAAAATTCCAAATGGCCAATAAGTATATGAAAAAATGTTCAGCATCTTTGACCTTTAGAGAAATGCAAATCAAAGCAAAACTGAGATTCTTACTCCAGAAACAATGACTATCATCGAGAGCTGAACATACAGGGGCCTGGGAGATAGCTTGACAGTCTATGCGTTTGTCTGGCAAACACAAGGACTCAGGTTTGATTCCTGGTACTGCATGCCATGCTAGCCCCGCACAATTCTGGCCACTGAAACTGGGCTTGGTGGCACATGCTTATAATCCCAGTGCTGGGGAGGCTGAGACAGGAGGATCACTATGAGTCTCAGGTGGGTCATGAGAACCTGTACCAAATCAATCAATCAATCAATCAATCAATCTTTTTTATTTTTTATTTATTTATTTTGAACTTTTTTTTTTTTTAAAGACTGGGCAATTTCCTTTATTTATTTATTTATTTATTTTTGTTTCAGAACTTTTGTTTGTTTATTCATTTATTTTTATGACCAGCTCAGCCTACCCTAAGGGCAGGGCTGGCGCAGTATGTGGTGCCGGGGATCGAACTGCGGTCCCTGCAGCCGCTCAAGCTTTCCCAAGCAGGCGCTTTAGAGCCCTGAGCCATCCTGCCAGGCCCCCAATCAATCTTTTTTTAAAAAAGGATTGAAAACACAATAAATGCTAGTAAGGCTGGGAGGAAAGGGAACGGTTCTTCATTATTGGTAGGAACATAAATTAGTACAACCACTATGGAAATCAGCATAGAGATTTCTCAAAAAACTAAGAAGAAAATAGATGCACACTGAATCTATAGCGTTAAGTGAAATAAATCAGACACATAAGCTTAAATATAGTACTGCTTCTCTTATAAGAGAAACCCAAAATATAAACAAAATAAAAGGTAGACAACAGGAATGACAGAGGTAGACTTTGTGGAGGTGGGAACAGGATCTGGGGGGAGAGCTGAGAAGACAAGGAACAACAGGGGAAGTAAAAGCCATGAAGATGTGGTATGCACCAATATGGGCCCAAGCATAGGCACCGATTTGCCACGTTGAACGTAATTATCATGTGTTACAAGCGTACAATAATAAAACAAGTGAAACTAGCCTTGCTGTTCTCCAAACACATCACCTCCAAAACTCCGTTCTTTTGGCATCTTAAACACCAAGATTCTTCGTTTGTGGGCATCAACACCCTTAATTCTTTCTCACTTTTCTTCCCCTGAAAATCCAGCTGGTGGAGCCCCAGTTTTGGTTGACAGTTTTGGCTGCCAGCTCTATGTCTGGGCCAGGCTGGAGGAAAACTTCCCGTCGACTGCTCCTCTCCCCACTCTCGCTTAATGTCTCCCCTGGGTAGTCAACATGATGCGATATTGATGTATTTTACTTTCCCACTCTTCCAAATTACCATTTTATTCTTTCTCCTCCTCAGCCTTTCCTATTCTTGTCATCTTGCTTTCATTCATTATTAGAAGCAAGTGAGTAATATTCTTTCTTCACCAGTTAATCTCGCTAGACTTTCTTTTTTTTTGTCTTTTTGAGACAGGGTCTCGCTATGCAGTTGAGGCTGGTCCTGAGCTCACTTTTGTAGCCCAAGCTGGTCTCGAACTCGCACCAATCCTCCTGCCTCAGCCTCCCGAGTGCTGGGATTACAAGCGTGCGCCACCACGCCCGGCGCTTCGCTAGACTTTCTTTTGTTATCCTTCTATTATAGCATCTTTATTTTGACCTATGAAGGAGCTATTTGTACTCTGTACCTGTCTCTTCATTTTTCAGTTCAGAACCTCTTTACCAAGATCCCATGACCACACAATATACTTCAGAAAATAGTGCTTTGATATCACCTGTCTAAAAACTAAAAAACAAACTTGACCTAATTCCATTTATGCCTCTAGCTCCTAATCCTTTTTTGGGTCTCCTCCACAACTTTTTTTCCCCTTTCTTGTGGTACCTATGATTAAACTCAGGGGTTTCACAGTAAGCTGTAGCCATACCTCTTTTTATTTGTTTTATTTTGAGATGAGATCTCACTAGGTTGATAAGTTGCCCAGGCTGGACTGATGCTCATCATCCTCCTTTCCTAGCCTCCCAGAGTGCTGGGATTACAGATGTGCATCCCCACAGCCAACTGACAAGCCTTCTTCAAGAGTTGTGGGCAACCATTATCTCCATTTTTGCGTCTCAGATGTGCAGATTTGCTCACTGCAGTTGGATTTCTGTGCCCATTCTACCTACTGAAACAGCTTATGACAAGGGAATCATTACCCTATGCACAAACCTAGAAGTCTTACTTTACATAGGACACTTTCTCATTTTTGATATGCCTTAAAATTTCCACAAAACTTGAGCTCTATACTGTCATGTGTTTAGTTGTCTTCCTACTCCTCTGTTACTCCTTTGCTGCCCCAATCTTCTTTGCTGGATCTGTAAATACTGGAGATTTCTGGAGCACATTTCTGAGTCCTCTTATAATCTATGGATGATCTCATCAAACCTTAACATTTTCAACATAATAAGCACACCAATGACACTAAAATCTGTCTCTCTCTACCTCTGTGGACCTTGCCATGTAACTACAGATTTCCAACACTTAATTGTCAACTTGCATCTGTACATGGATATTTGCTAGGGAATTCAAACTTTCCAGGGTCAAAACACCACAGTTACTACTCACCCCAAATCTTCTCTCCTAACCTTTCCATCTCATGAAGCAGCTCTGTAGCTACTATGGCCCAAAGTCAAGCATCTTGATTTTCTCTTTTCTTTACCTTTTCATGTCAAAGCTGGACTTGTTAACACTCCCTTGGAAGACAACACATCCAGTACCACCTGCTGTCTCAGGTTACCATCTTCTCCAGTTTCAGCAACTGCAATGAATTTCTCAATTTTTTTTCTTCTACTCTTGCACCCATGTAATCCATTTTCTACATAGCAGCCAGAGGATTATTTAAGAGATATGAGTCAAACCATGCTGAAACCTTACCAATAGCTTCTCATGATCTGGGAATAAGCCAATCTTTTTATGTGGGATATAAGCTCTACTTGGTCCAGACTCTGTCAACCTCTCTGCCTATCTCATCTGACATTTCTATATAACGTGGACATACTTCAGCCACTTTGGCTTCCTCTTCATGTTATTTCACCAAGTGTCCCTGCTCTAGACAGTTTGGTTTAATAAAATTTAACAAACCAGAGATCCAGGCAAACCTTTCTATGGCCTTAAACAATCATGCTTGGAGAGCTACTACTCTTCTTGGTCAGATAGTGGCTTAAATGCTAGCTTTGTTATTTATATTGTGAAACATGAATTATTCTTTTATCTAGCAGATTATAATAACTAGCATTATTATAGAAGTCCCTTCAAGATGGCTCCTCTATCTTTTTGATATGCTATCATTCTAAAGTATGCTATTACATTCTGACATGAAAAGGTGTTTAGGCTCATTTTCTATTTTCTTTGGAAGCAGTCATTTTTCAGTGGCCTTTGATTCCTTCTAGTGAAGAACAGTGTTTCACCAAGATACAGACTCTAGATGTGTTTATGATTACTGAGGTATCATTGTGCTTTAGTCTCAGTCAGAACTCGAGAATACACACCTCTCTCTCTTTCTCATCTATCAATCAATCAATCAATCATCTATGTATCTATCAATTATCTGTCTATATGTCTGTTATCTATCTTTTTTTTTTTTTTTTTGAGACAGGGTCTTGCTGTGCAGTTCAGGCTGGCCTTGAGCTCACTTTTGTAGCCCAGGCTGGTCTCGAACTCGCACCGATCCTCCTGCCTCAGCCTCCCAAATGCTGGGATTACAGGCGTGCACCACCACGCCCGGCTGTTATCTATCTTAAAAACCATGAATTCACACCAACACAATTCCATTCCAATATTTCATCCTTTGCTTTAACCATCCTCTTTCTTAAATTGTATCCTGGTATTTTTCCTTATTATCCTGGATGTATTTAATCTCAGCACTTAGACACATAGCCCATCTCCTGGCCACAGAGATTGTCTCCTTGACCAACTGTTATTCAGTATTAACCACTAGTAACTCTCCAGTACATAGGCATTCATTTATCAAATATTTGTTGAGTATGTCAGGCACAATACTAAATGCTATCAATACACTAACAAACAAGGCAGCTAGAATATCTGTGTTCATGTTATTCTACCATGTAGATAATTTGCCTGAGTAAAGCGCTAAAATCAGTCATACAAAGTTATGTTTACTTCTTATAGAATTAGAATTAGTTACCTTTCCTATATCCTTTGCTGTTTCCATGTAGTCTCAAAGTAAAGAATGTCTTAGGTAGGTTTTGGTTGAAAAACATAGAAACTATCTTTAGTAAATTTTAGCCAACTCTCATTCCAAAACACACAGTGGATGCAACAAGTAAAGCAATGATATTTTTATTATGTTATGTGCTATACTTACCCAAGACTTATAAATTTTTTTTTTATTTTTATTTATTTTTTTTCTTGTTTCAGAACCTTTATTTGTTTATTCACTCATTTCCATGGCTGGCTCAGCCCGCCCCGAGGGCAGGGCTGGCGCAGCATGTGGCGCCGGGGATCGAACCGCGGTCCCTGTAGCCGCCCAAGTCTTCCCATGCAGGCGCTTTAGACCACTGAGCCATCCCACCGGGCCCAACACTTATAAATTTTGGCTTCAAGAAATACTTCAGAAGCCGGGCGTGGTGGCTCACGCCTGTAATCCCAGCATTGAGAGGCTGAGGCAGGAGGATTGGTGCGAGTTCGAGACCAGCCTGGGCTACAAAAGTGAGCTCAAGGCCAGCCTCAACTGCATAGCGAGACCCTGTCTCAAAAAAAAAAAAAAAAAAAGAAATACTTCAGTACTGGCCTGATAGCTCAATGGACTAAAGCACCAGCTTAGGAGAGTGCAGCCGCCAGGGTATCATCCCCAGCATGCTTTGCTGCCCCTACCCCTGGGGCACACTGAGATGGCGATTGAGATGGGCATGGTGGCATGCACCTGTAATCTCAGCTTTTGGAAGGCTGAAAACAGGAGAATCATTATGAGTTCGATCTACATAGTGGACCCTGTAGATCCTACAGACCCTGTCTTAAATACAAAAAAAAAAAAAAAAAAAGAAAAGAAAAATAAATACTTCAACCCAATGAATCTGCATTTTGTCACGTATCTCAGAGTGACTTGATGACCTGATTTATATGTTGTAGTAAAACACAATGATCAAAAAGAAAAGAATTCAGGTTTATAAGCATTAATTACATTAAATATTTCAAAATAATATTCCAAAATTCAAATTAAATCATGAGTTCAAGTTAGAAGCCAGAATCTTGTGTATCATATGTACAAATCCATAATGAATTCAGAGTACTTGTACAGTTTTTTTTTTTTAATGAGCAGAACATATTTATTGAGGGAAAGAAAGCTCCTGTCCGAGAGAGGGACAGGAGGGGGTCCTGAGTGGGTGTCCCCCTTGCATAGTATTTGAATAGGTTAATGTATACAAAGATATCAACTAAGAAAAAGTTTCTGTGGTGTCTAAGTTACTCTTCTCTCATTGCTGAACAACACTTGACACTCAAAATGAAGGAAAGATAGGTTTATTTAGCTCACAGTTATAGGAGATTTCAGTCCATGTTCAGCTGGCTCCAAAGCAGACTGGCACATGGCAGAGGGCAACCTTCCATGGTGGAGGGCAGAGAGCAAGAGCGCTGGGAGAGTTAGCAGCAACTCAAGCAGCTAACTTCTCTTCTTACCTTACATTGAAATGCAAATCACCTGCCCCAGGGGAGGAGCAGCAGCCATTTCCATAATAATCAATTACAAATTCCAGAAAAGCTTCCCCAAGACTACATTAGGCTTTGGAGGGACACCTCTATACAAACCATAACACATGGCAATAAAGAATTACTAAGAATGAAACATAAGTAGTGGAATTGCAAATATATGACCAGAACTTCTAACGGTTTGGGAATAGGAGGATATCATGCAAAGTTCTAGTATGTTGTGGATACAGTGTCCATGACACTTACTGGTGACCAGGTGTCACTTGTGGGACTGAGCTACTGATATTTCCTTGATATCTACCCTGCAGAACCAGACAGACTCATGACCCATAGGGTGGAGGAGAAGTTCATTTGCTAATGGACATATTCTGCTGCTGTATACAAAAGAATAATTGAAAGACTGCTGTTGTATATCTCTTTTACTCCTGTGTTCAATTGTTTGCCCTATTTGGTGGGTTCTTTACATTCTCCTTCATGGAGATGTGGTCATTTTGATCCTTTTTTTTTTTTTTTTTTTTTGAGACAGGGTCTCACTATGCAGTTCAGGCTGGCTTTGAGCTCACTTTTGTAGCCCAGGCTGGTCTCGAACTCACAACGATCCTCCTGCCTCAGCCTCCCAAGTGCTGGGATTACAGGCGTGAGCCACCATCCCCGGCTTGATCCTTCTCTAGAATATCTTTTAGTAAACTATGCAGGGTTGGCTTTGTCACCATGAAATTGCTTTGTCATCATGAAATTCTTTAGTTGTTTTTTTTCCTGGAAGTATTTCACTTCTCTCTCTTTCTCTTTTTTAATTATTTTATTTTATTTTTTTCTTGTTTCAGAACTTTCGCTTGTTTGTTTATTTATTTTTATGGCTGGCTCAGCCTGCCCTGAGGGCAGGGCTGGCACAGCATGTGATGCCAGCGATCGAACTGCAGTCCCTGCAGCCGCCCAAGCTTTCCTAAGCAGGTGCTTTAGACCACTGAGCCATCCTGCCGAGCCCTCTCTCTTTTTTTAATAGACCACTGTTTTTCTAAAATTTTTTAGTTTTTTTTTTGTGGGACCAGGGTTTGAACTCACAACCTTGCACTTGCCAGGCAGGCACTTGTGCCATGGAGCAATCTCTCTGGCTCCTTCACTTCTCCATTGAACTTGAAAGAGAGTTTTGCAGGGTATAGCAATCTGAGCTGGAATTTATTTTCTTGTAAGACTTGAAGTACTTTGCTCCATGCTTTTCTTGACTTGATGGTTTGTACACTATTGGTACAAACATTTCTTCTCATTGACATTACTCTAATGGGGTTTCCTTTCAAAGTGGCCTATTTCTTCTCTCCAGCAGCTTTGAGGATACTGTTTCTGTGTTCAGTTTCTGAGATCTTAGCTATTATATGTCTGGATGTGGTTTTAATCGAGTTGATATTATTTGGAGTTCTTTATGCTTCAGTTACCTGAGTGTCAAATTGTTTCCCCATATTTAGGGAGTTTTCTGCTATTACTTCTGCTCATATTATTTTCATATCATTTGTACAGACTCCTCCTTTCTCATTGATGCCTATTAGTCTTAAGTTGTTCATCTTTGCATCATCTTGCACATGTTAAATTATTTTTTCCTGCATCCTAGTTGTTAATAAGAGATCTTTTCATACCTCTTCACTAGTGAAATGGTGTCTTTAAGGTCTGAAAGTCTATTTTCACTCTTACTGAAATGGTCTTGCCAGCTTGTGATTGAGGTTTTAATTTCTTGTGTAGTACTTTGAATCTGCTTCATATATTCTATTACTTTCCTATATTGCTCATTTAAGGATTCTATCATTTTTCTATTCTCTTCTACTTTTTTTTTAATCAGTGTCTTCTTTAGAAGCACTTAGTACTTCTTTTATTATAGGTATTATTTCTTTTCTAACTTGTGAAATTATTTTAATCTGATTTCCTCAATACCTTTCTGCAATTGTTTCTTTATTTTGGATGCTATTATTTCAGAGATTTCAGGTGTGTAATTTCCAATTTCTTCTATGCTATTGTCTCTTGTATTCTGGATGGGCTCGGGTCTTGAGAGCATATTTTGCTTCTTGTCTTTGTCGTTTTGTATAGCTCTGCATTCTGACCTTTGGTGTAGAGCTTTGAAAGAGTTCTTACATTAGCACCATATCTGGATCTACTAAGTTCAAACTCATTCAGGTTTGGCTTGGGTCTGGCTGCTGAGCTCCACTTCTGCTGCAGTAGTTGGAGGTGAACCTGCTATTGCCACTCTGGCAAGATGTTCTGGTACTGAGTCAGCTGGTGGGTCTTGTCTTTAGTCTCTCTGAAGAGAGTTCTGTTGCAATTTTCCACACTAGGCCTGTCTGATGGGTGAAGCTCTACTCATATGCGGGGCTTTGTTGTTGGGTTGAATGAGTTTCCGGTGGGCCCAGGGTGGTCTCATTCACATGCCGGGCCTGGTTACTGGGTCGAATGAATTTCTGGCAGGCCCAGGGCAGTCTAACTCACACGGTGGGCCTGGTTGCTGGGTCAAGGATTCAGGTTTAACTGCACTGATGTGATTACTTATTGGAAAATCAGCAGACTTCCTTGTACAGTAGATACATGATGAAAATTGGCTACTGTATTAAAAGCTTACTGGTATACAGCTTAGGTGCTTCCAAAGTGTGTGTTGATTACCATTTGTTAACAGCTTTTCTTATTAGTCTCTACCCTTTGCCCTTCTCCACAATTTGGAATTCCTATCACCTTTACAGTCAGAACTCTTGAAAGCTTTTATTTTTAATTTTCTTTTTAATGTTTTTTATTAACACAATGCACATTGTTGTCTTTGTAGTAGATGTTCTGAGTAGAAGATACAGACATGATAATTTTCTAAACACTATTGGTACAAATATTTCTTCTCACTGAACAGAAAGTAGTTGTATACACAGTCCAATATTCCATGATAGTAGTGGGTTTTATCAGCAGAACTGGCAGTGTCAGAAGCTTTTGACTTGAGCCTTTTACAGCTCAGCATACTAATCTGGCTTTATTTTTTATGCCTTGTAGCTAAACTTTTCTGCTGGGTGGTTAAGGCCAAGTTAAAGTAAGACCTATATAACAAAGCATGTAACTTTTGTATCTGACAAGGTAAGTCAAATCTCCTCAGGGTTAACCTTGAAACCATATGCAGCATTTTGTAGAACTTTTGTCAGGGTCAGATGTCTGGAAGAGTCACGGCCATTGCTTGACCAGCTTGCTCTCTGTGAAAGCCTGACAGAATGTTTTCTCTCTAGGTGACTCTCCTTAGGCCAACTATACATCGTTGATCCCTTTCCTCTGTGGCCCTATAGTCTCCTTGAACAGAAGTTTTGGAACACCACTGAGTTATAGCATGTTACAGTACAGGTCCTCTTATGTCCTGAGTCCTCACTGACCTTGAAGGGCTTGGGCCTAAATATTGGCAATTCTTGAAAGCTTTAATCCTTTACTTCATTCTTCCACTTACTGTGGCTGCACATCCTGGTGGATATCCTTGGCAAAGACATTTTTCCAACTTTAGCATCTATAAACACAGGTTCTCCAAATTTCACTGATAATTTTTTTACACCTCCCTTTGAGAGAGAAAATGCTAACAGATATTAACAATTGTTTATGAGGCCTGATTTGTGGCAGATAAGATGGCTTCTTCAAGTCTCAATTTAGGCATAAATGAGTTACTTTATATTCAATTTCCTAAAAAAAAAAAACAAAAAACAAAAAACAAAACAAAACAAAAAAAGCAAGTCTGGTTTTGTTCAGACCCCTTATTGCATTTAGCTTCTGTTCTCATAATCCATCAAAATTACCAGCTGAGAGATCAAAAAATAAAAATAAGCATTCCTGTTTGGAAGCATACTGTTTAAATAACTGCAGCACCCTTCCAACATGTGGGCCTACCCCCCGGGTGCTTCTAGGATTTCTAGCAAACCAGACTCAGTTGTCTTCTGGGTCAAATGAATCCTGCAGAATGGAGAATGAATGTTTTATGTGGGCTGCAGCTTTCCGTTACTGCATTTAATCTGAACTCAAAGGCTTCATTTGCTTTTAGTTTCTCTCTCTCTCTTTTTTTTTTTAGTAAAATCCAATTTATAAACTTTACTTTCATTATGCATCATGCTTACAGTTGGCCACAAGAAAGGACTGAGAAGCTCAGAGCAACTGAGCTACCTGTGACACAAAAGGAATGTGATGGTGACTCAGCTGTCACTTTCAGCAAGGGACAAGCTCACTTTCAAATATCATTGGCAAGAGAAGGACCTTCGGAGCAAGGTGTGTGAATGAATAAGGCCTGGGTACTGTCAAGGAGAGGGGCCAAGTTTCCATCTGTCTCTTCTTCCTCTCTGTTCTGATGTCCTAACTGTCAAAAGGCTTTTAAGTGCTCATTCTAAGTAAAAACAGAAGGAAGCATAGTGATATGGAGCACTTCTTATCTTCACAGACTTCCCAAGTTTGGGTGGAGGACACCTAAATGTGTAGCCATACACCCGATGGTGCTCTGCTTTGGGAAGCAGTTCTCAGACCTTACCAAAATTAATCGCTCTGGGCCATAGGTATAGTTCAGTTGCAGAACTCTTGCCCAGTATGTGAAAGGCCCAGGGCTCAATCCTCAGTACCAAAACAAAACAAGATTTATAAGGCTGGGCTGGGAAGGTAGTGCAGCAGTTGAGCACGCACTTAGCAAGTGTGAAGGATTGAGTTTGATCTCCTGTAGCAGAAAAATAATTAATCATCCTGGAGTTGCATTTAGAGTGCAGATCATCACCAGAGACCAGGTCTCTATGTCTAGAAATGGGCTCAGAATTTTGGAATTTTGAGAATTTCCTAGTATGATTCAGCTATGATGAGTCATCTCTTGAAAAACACACAGAACATTAAGGCAATGCTTGGCTATCGTCATGCACATCTTCATGGTATAGACATTATTCTGGGAAAGCTGTGTGCAAATGCACTGTGGTAAAGCCAGTGGGCCATTGCCTGTGACTTGCCCTCTCCTTTCTGAGAAGCACATCCTGTTTGTCTTCTGCTACGGTAATACAAGCTTTCCAAATAGCACCTGACCTGGGAAATCCTCCATGCGAAGGAGCAGCTTAGTGGCTCCAGCCACACTGTGACAGATTAATATGGATTGATATAGGTGGAAATCCCTCACAGAGAAGGTACAAACACAGAACAGTGAGAGCTGTGGTTTACTAGTGAGACTCACCACTGTCCTCCTTTGCTGAATTACTTGCTCTTCTTCACTATGGATGTACTTGTCATTGTGCCTCAGGCTGGGTAGGAGCTGTACTTGTGATTGTACTTCCAGAAATTTCCAGAGTGCACTGGTGCTGGCCTTCCAGGTACAGGGGGGTGGCGGGTGGGGTGACCCTAGTGAGAAAAGGCTTTGAATGGAGGCTGTGCTTCTTATTCTGGCTCTGTGCCTGAGTGCTCCACCCAGAAAACAAACTTGGATTCATGAAAACCAGAATGGAGGGGCACATTTGACCTGCTGTCAACCTGTTTAACATTTGTACCCCCCAACCAGAACTGATGGAACAGTCTGTGAGATTTTGGAGTCAGCCATCTTCTGACTCCAAACATTGGAAAAAAGTTCCCTAGAGTGAGAAATTTTGCATCCAGTTTTATCCATCAAAGGGTGCCCACTCCTTCTCAATGATAAATCGCAATTCTGCCCATATAAGGTGGCAACTTATGCTCTTGGCATCTTTGGTGTTAATAGGACAGAAGGGATTCAATTCTCCTGATGTTATTGCATGACTAGATCTCCCCACTTTGGCTGTGCCCTCGCTTGTGGCTCTGGTCAGAGAAATGAAATCAAACCAAATACATTCAATATGAGCAGATGCTTAAATGCTTTTTAAATGAATGGCTAGCCGGGTGTGGTGGCACACACCTGTAATCCCAGCATTTGGGAGGCGGAGGTAGGAGGATTGGTGCAAGTTCGAGACCAGCCTGGGCTACAAAAGTGAGCTCAAGGCCAGCCTCAACTGCATAGCGAGACCCTGTCTCAAAAAGACAAAAAAAAAAAAAAAAAAAAAAAAAAAAAAAAAAAAAAAAAAAAAAA
>PVJA010004187.1:0-35712 GCA_004027025.1 Myocastor coypus | reverse complement strand
CATGGCCCAAGCTGTCTTCTCTGGCCACAGGTTTTCCAAGACATCTGCAAATCATTGTGAAAAATCGAAAAGTACAAATTCACCACAGCCCAACTTTCAAGTTGAGTCTGATATTTCCTGTTTTGAAGGTTTCCTTGGTATCACACGTTGGCTATGAAACACAGCTGCTCTAAGTGACTCAAATGTATAGACCCTTTAATCAATTATCTCCTCATTTTACCCAATTTCTAGATAATTGAGAAGGGGATAAACAATCTCCTATGTAAATATAATATTTAATTTTCTAAAAATCCAGTGTTGAGCTGTGAGATAGCTCAGCAGACTAAGTGACTGCTTAGACAAGTGCAGGGACATGGGTTCAATCCCCAGTACCATGTGCTGCACTGGCCCCACCTCTAGGTATGCTGAGCAGAAAACTGAGTCCAGGCATGGTGGCACATGCCTGTAATCACAGGGCTGGGGAGGCTGAAAACAGGAGGATCACTATAAGTCCAAGCTGCATAGTGAGGCCCTGTATCAAATACATTAAAAAAGAAAAAAAAAATCCAGTGTTTTAGCATGTGCTAGAGAAGGAGTTGTGCATATTGAATCTCCTTTATCAGTGGGAGTCATTTCTCTCTCTAATGATATTGAATCCTACAGTGCTTTGCAGCTAGAACAAACTGGAAATATTGTCAATGAACTGTTGATAGTTGGAAATACCGTAAATGAAATGTTGAAAGTAAAGAGTGACTTACCTAAGATTCACATTCATTGATAATTTATTTAATTTTTAGTTTGCTTAGAATCTTTTCAAAACAGAAAGTAAATAGTGGAAGAGGAACCACTGTAGACTATGTAGACTATGACACACATCTTTCAACTGGAAAGCAGGTTGAAAGCCACAGTGTCAAATTTTCATTAGGTAGCCACTTTTTGGTTTGTCTAAAAGCAAAAACAGCTGAGCAAATAACTAGGGCTGTTCCTGGTATTGTGACATTTATGTGTCACATCCTGAGGATGCACATCAGATAGGTCTGATTTAGTGCTGACAAATTTCTTGTGAAAATTCTCATTTGAGCTCCCCTGGAAAACTTCTGAAGAAAGAGCGTGTGCCATCCCATGCAGAGGTTCACGCTCAGAGACCTCCACTTGCTAGAACACTGCTCTTTAGCAGGGAGACCCACTCTGTCTCCCTGAGTTTTCATCCATTTATTCAATTAGTGTGTAAACAGGAAGTGAGCATACTTCCTGTCTTTGAGGACAATGACCTATTCCCTAGTTGTGTGGGAGTTTGGCCTAGTTCTGTGCTCCCCGACCATTTTTATTCTTGCTCCCTGAAGGTTTTTTTTTTTTTTTTTTTTTTTTTACTTTCCCCAAGTCACTCTTCCATCCCATGAAAATCTTAATTCTGTAGACACACTGTATATCTGTTTGGGTCCTGTATGTATATCTGTTTTTTTGACGTAAAAGGGGTTTGTTCTGCCTTTTATGAAAGATTTTCAGACTCTTGTCCCTGGGAGGCTGGTGATAGCTCCCCCACTGTGAAAGTGTGGTCTAGTGGGAGTTAGAAATGAGCAAGCAGCTAAATGCTGCCACAGACACACTAGAATGTTTTCTCCTTCACTCAGATTTTTTTACTCCCACACATTGCTCATACTTCTAGAATCATGTTACCATACCTCATTTATTATTTGTTTAGTCATTTGTAGTGGTTATAACAATGTGCTTTTAAAAGATATGTTTATTCAGAACCAAGGTAGGTAACTGTATTTGGAAAAATAGTCATTGCAGATGTGATTAAGGATTTTGAATGACATCATCCTAGACTATTTGAGTAGGTCCTAAATCTATTGAACAACTGTCCTCATGAAAGAAAGGCAATGGGATGTTTGATACAGACAGAGAAGGCCATGTAAAGAGGAGGCAGAGATTGGGATGATGGCTGCAAGCCAGTGAATGCCAAGCAGTGCCAACAGCCATGAGATATTAAACAGATTTCCCCCCAGGGCCTCTGGAAAGGTCATGCCTTGATCCCAACATTGATTGTGGAATTCTGGCCTCCAGATCAGTGTGCAGAAAGTTTGTTTTTTAAACTACTAAGTGGTAATTTATTGTGGCAGTCTTAGAAAAAGACTTTCTCCTCTGCTGTACTCTGGGCCTCTGAAGGCACAGCATTTTATTTATGCATTCTTTCCCAGTGCACAGGCTGAGGGCCACAATACAGTAGATACCAGTGTGGGTTTGCATGGTAGCTGCAATGAGCAGGAGACATGGGACATAACTACCAGCTTATTGCCTCCTTTGCTTGATGGAGCCAAGTTTGGATGCATTTGAGAACCCAAGCCATGGTACCTTCCCTTCTCCCCATACTTCCCAATAGCCCTCTCTTGGACCAACTAAGCTGTTAGGCATAAGTGGATAAGTAAGCATTATAAAATGCTCAACTACAAAGACTATATATCTACAAAGTAGATAGTATTTTATGGACTCCTCTTAGCCTGCTTTTCCTCCTCACTAAATAACTTGTCGTAGACATCTCTCCATGTCAATAAATGTAACTACACATCATCACTTTAATAGCTACCTGGTTTCCATTGTGTGGATTAATATAATTTATTTAACCAATCTCCTATTGATGGATGCTAATGTTCCTCTTAAAGTGAAATAGCCATTTTGATATACGATACTATAAATCTGGCTTCACCAGTACAGTAAGACTATTGCTTTTGACTTGAACAATACCGTTATTTTAATCTGGCTGATGATTTTTTTAGCTTTATGAGGTAGTTGCTACTTTCTGGATGCAGATTACTGTTTATTTTGACCCTGTCATTAACTAAAACTCCTATGTCTTTTCTTTTCGTCTTTTTGAGACAGGGTATCGCTATGCAGTTCAGGCTGGTCTTGAGCTCACTTTTGTAGCCCAGGTTGGTCTCAAACTCACACCAATCCTCCTGTCTCAGCCTCCCAAGTGCTGGGATTGCAGGCGTGAGCCACCACACCCAGCTCCTATGTCTTTTCACTAAACATCTATAAAGTGGGAGTGCTTTTTACTTGCATCTGAATAGTATATCATATAAATTCTTTACGCAATTCATGTGGGATCTTTGTCTAACAGTCATCAGAACTTAAGGAAGGTTTTGTTTTTCTTTTGAAATCTGACAGTATATCATAGGTAGCTTTTCTTATGTTTGTGTTTTTCTTTTCTTTAAACTTTTAACATTTTCTGGTTGCTCCTGTTAGTTACTGGGGAAATTCTTTTTTTTTTTTTTTTTTCCGTGATTTCAACTACGTGAAATTATTCTATATCTAAACTTTAGACTTCATCATTTTGGCCACTTACAATAGGTATTTTATGGTTCCTTCCACGTTAGGAATTGCAGTGTTGAGTAGGAGAAGGCAAGAGACACACTCTAGTTCTTACCCAAGATATCACTGCTTGGGGGATCCTAAGCTCCTACTCAATATCTTCTCATCATCTCTCACACAACCTCTATCTCATAAGGTTGGCTTTCATTTTGACTGTTCAGGGAAGGGCTTGCTCTCTATTGGCCTCCCCCTATCATACTTAGCACAGCGTTCAATGTGGCCAACAAAAGATGTCCAATGAATGTTTTTTGCTTTACACTGAATTCTCCCCAGCAATATGAGCAATATGATGTGTATATGGTAGACAACATAGCCCCTTGATAATCAGCACTTTCTCCTTCTTGCATTCATTAATAATCTGGTTAGTGATTTATTCTGGAAGCCACAAGGATAATCTCTGTCTCATTAGATTTTATTTACTTTTCCTGGAAGTCAGAAGTGAGCCTGGAAGTCTTGCTCAAGAAGTGGGGGTGAGGGCAGGCACTGATCATGAGGTATGATGTGGAGAGGGAAGTGGCGGCCATTTGGGAGCCAAAGTCCTTTCTTAGTAAGTGTGGCTGGGTGACAGAGTTGTTCACAGTTAAAGAGCATAGTTTTATATTGGTGAAACGTTACCTAAGAAAGCATAGGGCAACCAGGAGAAAGAAAAATAGTAACACACAGAGTGTGTCTTGCTTTTCTCTGCCCTCCTCTATCAATGACAGCACAATCTGTAAGTGTTAAACTTCAAGTATACAAACATATATTCATCACCACCATTCCTGTGTTTCATTCTCTGCCTTGATGTGGCAGGGCGCCCCAGCATGGTATCATGGATAGGCAGGAGGAAGAACCCATGTGCAGAAGCCCCCATTTAGCATGAGCTGGGAATGGCTAAGAAAGTAACTGTAACTCATTTACTCAGATTACTCACCGTATGAGAAGAGAAGGAAGTCAGAACTTCTCAGAAGAAAACAAAAGGGATTTATAGGTTGTGATAGTTAACTGATTGTGCCAAATGCCCAACTAAATTGGCTCAGCATAGTTCTGGGTATGGAAGACTCACTCTAGCAAGGCCTGTCACCAGAATGGTATAAAAGGAAAACAAAGAAGGAAGACTTGCTTCTGTTCCTGTGGAGGAGCTCCGGGCTTGGCCATCACTTTGGACAGCATCTCCACACTTTTGGCATGGTCTTCAGCCTCCAGCACAGAGCCCTCGGGCATCATTGTAGACCCTTTGGTCTCTTGATACAGCCTCACTTGGGAAGCCACATGAGGTCCAGGCTTTCTATGGGATCTCTCAGATCTCCAGCACACAGTTAGCCCTTTTGCCTTCTTCTACACTTCGCTCTATGAGTGACCATTGTAAGCCAACCTTGTAAATCCTTATGTTATATGTTGGATTTTATATATTGAGCATTAAATCTGTTTATTTAACAAATGCTGATACATAGGCATTGAGTAAATAAAACTAAGTTAACAAATGCTTGCATCTGCAATGTTCATTATAAGAGCAATATTGTGATTGCGGAGTTGAAATACAACATCAGAAGATATCTTGAGGGCTGTCGAGATAGCTCAGTGGTCTAAAGCACCTTCTTTGGCAAGCTTTGGCAAGTGCAAGGACCGCAGTTCGATCCCTGGCACCACATGCTTTGCCAGGCCCACCCCTAGGGTGGGCTAGGCTGGCCACAAATTAAAAAAAACAAACAAACAAGAAGATACCTTGAACTTTCACTTAGACTTCTGTAAGGTCTGAAAAGGAGCTCTTTCTGTGAATGCCATGCCACCTATAAATGCAACCATTCTTTGTGTCCTATCTCCTGCTGGGCCTATGAGACCTTGACAGTCACAGGTTATAGGAGAAATAAAACCACATCTGAGTTTCAGTGATTACTTCTGAGATTCCATTCAGCTGCTAATGTCACTTTTAGCATTGCAAATTAGTTGTGTGTAGAAGTCACATAATCTGAGAAGAGACAGCTTGATCTCAATTCATTCTTCAGGTGAGGAGCCGTGAGAAGGATGGTTCTGTTCACTGCAGTGGTTCAACCTAGGGGTGAGCCAGGTATAGTGCTCCAGAGTAGGAGTCAACAACAGGCTGCCCTAGTTATGGTGGGTGGTACCATAGTACCAGTAGGAGAGGGTTGTCTGGCAGAAGTGATGTAAGTCAAACATCATGATTGAGCCCATGGGGTGCCTGGTGAAGAGGGTAGGCAGAATGACCGGGGCTAATTTTTGCAGACCACAGACTGGACTAGCATGGTGACCCAAGCAGAAGCCAATCCTACGATCTGTACAACCTTTGTTCTAACTCAGGTTTGATCCAGACCCCAGGGAACCAGAAGGGGGCAGTGGAGGGCCGGGTGAATGGCATTGCTTGAGGTCCAGGAGGCAGACTGTTCATTACAAATCAGTATCTGAGGCTAGTCTTTGGGTCAGTGCTTGTGGAAATGGAAAGCCTGGCTGAGTAGATAGAGATGGTTGCTGTCTTACTGGGATTTGCTATAGCACATGAGTGGCTCACGGAAAATAGACTTCTATTTCTCATAGTTCAGAGTCTGGGAAGTCCATGACCAAGGTGCCAGCACATTAAGAGTCTCATAAGATCTGATAAAAATCCTCATAAATATTCCCTCATCTATCTCGGTGTCCTCACAGGGCAAAAACACAAGCCAGGTTTCTGGGGCTTCTTTGAGAAAGGCACTAACTCTAGTTATTAAGGTTCTGTCCTCTCCTGGCCTCATCTCCTCCCATAGGCTATGTCTAAAGCTATTTTATTAAGGATTAGGGTTTTAACATTTGAGTTCAGTGTGAGGTAAACATTTAGACCATTTGTTGGGAGACACTAAAGCTGGAAATTGATCCCACATGGCAGGGCAGGATGAGGGCTCCTTGCCTAAAGCAGTCAAGCTACCTCAGTCTTCAGAAAAACACCCTGCTTGAACATTGTGGGCTGTTAGTCCCCTTGCCTGTCAGGGATGATCCACCCCCTGACCTCAGCTATTATCTCTTGTCTTCATTTTATGAATTCTCTCATTGTTTTCTCTCAGAGACTACCAAGAGATCAACAGATCCCTACAGGCCATGGCTCTTAGACCCACACCAAAGCCTTAGCTGGCCTTGTGAAGAATCAAAACAAAACCAAACCAAAACCCAAACCACCAAACAAACAAAAACCAAGCTTCTCTGGATTGTTCCGAGTTTGGGAAATGAGGCATGTATGCTTTTACTCCCTTGCATTGATCAGTCTTTGGACTTAGGCTATTGTAGGAAGGCAATATGTTTTAGGCCAGCCCCCTCCCCCTTTTTTTCCCAAAGGGAGC
Source organism: Myocastor coypus (assembly GCA_004027025.1). Classification (NCBI taxonomy): domain Eukaryota; kingdom Metazoa; phylum Chordata; class Mammalia; order Rodentia; family Myocastoridae; genus Myocastor; species Myocastor coypus. Next base: position 29,056 of record PVJA010004187.1, on the reverse strand, counting down.
AGTTCTCAAAGATGGCCAACAGCTGGGGCCATCTTCCGGTGGTGCACCCAGAAGGACTGACTTGTTCCAGCCTGAAGCGGTATCTGAGTGAGTCCATGCCAATGTCCACCATAAGCTACTACCTGGGGGATGTGAGGGCTTAGCAGCCACGAATGATAGGGCAGGGACACTGAAAGTTAAATCAATATAAGAGGGGAGAAATAATATGTTAAGTTTCAAAGTTCCATGATACTGTCTTTGACAGGAGGAAAAGAATGAAAAGAGCTCGTTTCCTCTTATAAACCAGTCACTCTGAACCATGGGGTGGGGTGAGGCAAGTGAAAGGCACAGTGGCTGAGTCCATCCAGTTTAGGAGGATCAGCGAATCCAGCTGCGCCAAGCTGCAGAAGACGGCCATGGGGCAATAAAGAATCTTGTGGGCGTCTGGAGTATCTCCTTGTTCATGGCAGTGAATTTTGTGCACCATGCTCTTGGGGCTTATAACACCATAGAAATGTTCAAATATCCAAATCTACTCTTATAGGAACACATACAGTTTTAATTTTAAGAAATATTTCTGAAGGCACTGATACAATTTCATCCCTTAGCTTTAAATTTAGAGAGAGAGAGAGACAGAGACAGAGAGATAGAGAGAGACAGAGAGACAGAGAGAGAGACACAGAGAGAGAGAGAGAGAGACAGAGGTGTTTTGTGTGTTGTTCCTAGAACAGGAAATTTCATTATTTTTAGAGACTCTGTACCCTGTCCCTGTACAACACAAAATGATCTTTGATTTAATACCACTTAGAAGGCAAGAAGGAGGAAAATGTTTAGATTGAGGCCAAGAATAGAAATTCTTATACCAAAAAACCCCTTCCCCTTAAAAAATGAAGTGAGTAAGCACTAGGGAACTCACATTAGAACATGTTTCGATGTCAGCATTTAATATGTCACAACATTTGTGTCATCTTGGCAAATTATGAGATTTTTCTAATTCCTAGAGTATCATTAAACAGCTGTTGTTTCTTTTCTAAATAATACTAACTCTGCCCTTCTCCCCGTCCAGGATTGCCTAGATTTCAATAGCTGGAAATTTCAATGCAATAGCTTCATTTCACTTTGGAATCCTTTCCCAGATTATGTATGTCCACTTTGCATATGGGGTGTGACTCTGCATGAAATGGCCAGGCGTCTGTTGTTTGTGAAAAGACTCAGCTGTAGTGGCATATGGACAACACACTTTTTAAATGGGGTTATTTCATAATTGCATCAACTCTGTCCAAGAAAAGGGAACACATTCAAATTCCCTATAATTCAAACCATTTGTGAGCAGATCCTTCCATCCTGAGTTGGAGAGGACTGGGATCCATGACAGACTGTTGTGTTCCAAGCCATCCACCTGGTTTGCAAGTGCACCATGGACCCAGTGATCTGGCCAGAGGAGCTGTGGAAAGAGGGGACTTCCGTGCGGGATGAGGAAATGCTGCCCTGGGCTGGGGCTGGGCTATCTGGTGTGCTGAGATTCTGTGTATTATGCACTCTAGCCCTCTCACTGATCAGTCCAAAAGTTTAGTGTGCAAAACATCACCAGTTATCTATGCAGCTTCTTATTCCATGGGGGTGGAGTAGGGCACAGCTGTAGACAGTGTGACTCAGACAGAAAAACTTAGGCCCAGGAACTGAAGAACACTGAGTCTGCAACTCCTCGTTGCACATTGCTAGCTCCATACGAGCTACATCACTTTGTTGGCTATTGGCTTCCTTGTTTATGATGATAAGCACTTTGACCTTCCTTGAAGGGTGCTGGTGAATATTATAGGCAATAAAGTTGGCCCTCCATCTTCACAGGTTCTGAATCTCTAGATTAAAAGTATTTTGGAAAAAATTGCCTCTATCCTGAACAGGTACAGATTTCTTACATGTTTTATTTCTTATTTTTCATTTTTTATTATGGCCAGCTCAGCCTGTCCTGGGGGTGGCGTTGGCGGAGCATGTGGTGCTGGGAATCGAACCTTGGTCCCTGGGGTTGCCTAAGCTTGCCTAAGCAGGTGCTTCAGACCACTGAACCATCTCACTGGCCCAACATGTACAGATTTCTTCTTCTTCTTTTTTTTTTTTTAAAGAACTTTTTATTTTATTTTTAATTTTTTTTTCTTGTTTCAGAACTTTGTTTGTTTGTCTGTTTCTTTTTATGGCCGGCTCAGCCTGCCCTGAGGGCAGAGCTGGTGCAGCATGTGGTGCCGTGGATCGAACAGCAGTCCCTGCAGCCGCCTAAGTTTTCCTAAGCAGGCGCTTTAGACCACTGAGCCATCCTGCCGGGGCCTGTACAGATTTCTTATTGTCTCTATTCTCTAAACAACTTGGTATTAACAAGTATTTTTGTAGCATTTGCATTGCATTGGGTAGAATAAGTAATCCAAAGATAAGTCAAAGTATAGAAGAGGATGTCATAGATTACATGCAAATACCACATCATTTCATACCAGAGACTTGAACGTACTTGCTAGGAATTTGCTATCCCAGGGACTCCTGGAACCAATCTCCCTTGGATATCAAGGGATGATTGTATATCTAAAATGCCAGCATTTTACTTGGTCCATAATGAGCACTCAGTAGTGAGGGCTACCATTGTTGTTTGCTATTGCTAAATAAAGTCTATGAAAAAGGTCTTTCTGTATAATCTAAATTCCCATTATGGTCCTTGTTGGCCTGATCTGGCAGCAGAACAGCCTGCTGACAGCATCCATCTCTCTATTCACTAGTCACGTGAAATATATGGCTTTTTTCTTAAGGGTTCCCAAAGGCCTCCTGCATTTCCTGGCAATGAGACCATGATTCAAGGCAGTCCAGGTAGAGAACAGGGCTGTGCCAATAGCCACATTCCTTGCAGCAAACTCTCCCCACTGGGCCATGTGCTCAGTAGCCTTGTGTGCCAACCTCTTGAGCCTAGCTTGACAGGCAGCTGCATAAATTGCCTCAAACATGAGGTTATTTATGGTATAGCCTGACTTTGGCCAAGCTCTTGTTCTCATTTCTTAAGTGATAGTATTAGTGCTGGCAAGAGGCATTCTATGGAGAAGAGGGAGACCCTTTGACAAAGGCTGCCAGGTGCTGATGGAACCTTGTCAGTCAATTGTCAACCCCACAGGCTCAGGCTCCAGGGTGGTAGTGACCACCCTAAGGAGAGATTGTCCAACAGCATCAGCTGGGCAGAGATGAATGTTTTTTTTTTTTTTTTTTTTTTTTTTCTATCATTTTGAGGTTTCAAGAGCTTTCAGGCAGCTGCCTGGCAATTCATGCAGCTCCTTGTTTATTTTTTTCCTTTGAAGAATCTTAGAGATAAAAGCCACTTTCATCTCAGCTTTCCCTAATTTGCAAGTCTCATTAGCAATTTATTGTTGCCTACAGTTACCACGTTATGGATTCTCCCAGTTTTCTAACCCAAATTCTTCCCATTTCTATTCAGTCCAATCTCTTAGTAGTCAGAAAAGGCAGAGAAGGGATGTGAGCTCTGATACTGAGTTGGAGAGAAGCGGCCAACAGGAGAGTCAGGAACTCTTACAACTTAAAGTTTTGCTTTTTCTCAGAGTCCACATATCTATAAACCAATGTAGGAAGTAGGTCTACATTCAGCCCAGTGGGATTTATTTACTCTTTAAAGCTGAGTTAGTGTGAATGGTCATCAGCTGCATCAGGAATCTCAGCTGCTGTGATAGAAGGCCATCAGGAGATGCTATACACGAGGGCACGTAACTACAGAGGCTGTTCCATTTTTACTTTGATTCTAGGGTTTCTATCCTCTTCATTCAGTCAGTTTTGTACTTGCTCACTTATCTACTCTAATGAACCCAGTGCTAGACCCTGGAGGGTTTGTTGTTGACTTTGCTTCCAGTGTGGTAGTTCTGGGGAAAAGATGGAAAGTTCCAACCAGGAAACATCAGATCCCACTTTAATCAAATGATCACTTTTGATACTCATCAAAGCCTTTCAGGTCATAGGTTGAGTGCAAAACTGAGGCAATTAGAGGGGAACATTAGCACCTTGAATCTCCCCATGGATACCAACACTTAACCAGAACCTCCAGGATACAATACGAAGAGTCAAAATGAGAATGGTTACCTGAGGGATCCCATGAGGCTATGCCCACGTTCATGTCCATATGTGCAGCTATATTTTGGAGTTGGTTCATGTCCATTCATCTGACAACTTCCCCAGTGGCCTGTTGCATAGCCAGTCTGAGAGGAAAGGCCTCCTACTGAAGGTAAGCTGCCTGAGGGGGTGCTGCTTCCAGGGAGCAGCATACATTTATTCTTTGCCTGGCTTACAGTCCTTCAGGTTTTGTTTGGGAAAGCTGTCCTCTGCCATTTTTGCCATGGTGTCACTGGCCTTAGTTTTGCCCTCCTTAACCCTTCACAGAAGAGTCCTATTTGGCTTAGCCAATCACTGCAGTATCCATTGCCTGTAGCTACTGTGCTCCATTCAGGGACAGGGCCTTTGCTCAGGAATAGCCACTGAGATAAGAAAAAAATTACTGGAATTTCTACAGAAGAGAAATTCCTCCCTTCTTTCAAAAGAATTTGTAAGATTTCATGGTGTGGGGCCGCAAGGATGGCAGACACTTGTGATTCCAGCCAGAGCCTAAGCTCTTAGGTGAGGCCAGGTGAAGAGCTTAAGGGTGAAGTCAAACTACAGAAGGAAGAACAGGGAAGCAGAGGGAAGCCATGGGTGCCCCTGTCTGAGCTGCTCAGTCAAGCCTTACCCAAAGTGAGTATTATCCATGGGATTTCTAGTCACATGAGCCAACTCATTTCCTTTTTCTTTCTTTTTTTTTTTTTTCAAACCTTTATTTATTTACTTATGTTATGGCTGGCTCAGACTGCCCTGAGGGTGGGGCTGGCACAGCATGTGGTGCCAGGGATCGAACTGTAGTCCCTGCTTAGTTGCCTAAGCAGGTGCTTTAGACTGCTGAGCTATCACCACCCCCTCCCTTTTTTTGTTACTTAAGCCTGTTTCAACTGAGCTTTTTAATAGCTATTTATACAATATGATGATGAATCCTATAACTTTCCCTCATACAAATTTACTTTGTGTGTGTGTACTGGTGGGAGTTGAAGCCCTTAGTACCTGCCTTGCATGTGCCAGGCAGGCCCTTCAGCCACTGAAGTACACCCCTGGTCCTCAATACACACATTTCTGTAATATTCAAAGTAAAATACTCAAAGCAGACAAGATTTCTGCACACATAAATTAAGACTGTTACCGTTATTATCAGTGGCTGGGATGGCAGGGAGAGCCAAGACTTCTCTGTGTATAAATTAAAAGGCCATTTTTAAGTTTTAAAACATATATGAGTTTTGGAACTAACCTCCACTCTCCCCAGGAACTTCACAAAACAACTCTCTTGTGAAAACAATAGTATAGCTCCTCCCATCAGGCTTTCCAAGGGCTCTGTGCTCTTACCCTTCAGCAGGAGGAAGCTCCTAGGCAGTGCACACCTCCAGGGCTTGCCCAGCACCCTCCAGGACTGCACAAAGGAGGAAGCGAGACATTTACAAAGGACCCAGGAGAAAGGCGGGTTGCCCATGCCAAGAGCAGGCTGTCTTTTATGTTCTTTGATAACGTCGAGATTTCCCTTTCCCAGGCCTTTCTTCCCATCTATTAATGAGCATGAACTACATCCTGGCCTTTAATCATTGATATCATTCCGTATATACTTTTTCATTATCCTCAGCTCTCCTTTGCTCCTCCAAACATCTGTTTCCCAGACCTGCTGTGGAGAACGCAGTGTATACATGGCAGCTTTCCCCATCTCTCAGCCACGAAGCTAAATTTCCTATGCACTTTCAAGCATTAAATTGAAAATTAAGCTAAATGTACCATATTTTGTTATAATTAGTTTAGAAAAAAAAAACCCCTTGTTAATTAGGTATCCAAGAAAGTTATGTGGTCCATATGTTCCAGAGGAATTTATAGTCTGCAGTAATAAGGTTTGGTAATAAAGGGATAGTGATGAGTGAACAGGACAAATGTAAATTAACATCCCGCAAATAAATCAAGTCTATTTAGAAAATTGGGCCATTCATGGCCACCACATGCAACCAGTTATAATTGCCAGTTTTTAAGTGTTTGATTTTTGTTTCCTAAAAATAATTAAAAAAAATAAGTAGACATGATTTGAGGGCTAATATTCTGGTACCACTTGACAGGTACAGAGCTGCTATGTTATCCTACAAACATATCCTAATTACTCTTCGCAGAATCTTTGGCTTTGGACTGGATCATGAGGAAAATGGAGGTATTTTATTTACATGAAGTCATGTCCTTGAAGGATAACCTCCATAGTTTTTTGCACTTGTCTGAGCGGTGTACAGAGCCATCTTTGTCGCTGGCCTGAAGAGTTGCCCAGCTGGCAATGGCAGTATGAGTCTTGGCTTCTTCTGGGCTCAGTTCTGCACTGAGCATCTCCACATCTACTTTTTTCCATTCTGAGAGTCCTCACTGAGAGTGTATTACCTAAGATTCCTGCATATCTACAGCTCATAAACTCCACCCAGAAATGACCTAAGTGATAAAGAAATGCATTATCTCTTACAATAAAAGGGCTAGAGGTTGAGAAACAGTAGGGTTGGCATATTTATCATTTGACATTGTTTAAGATCTGTAGTCTCATTCATTCTGTATCTATCTGTGTCTGTCTCTCTGTGTCTATCTCTGTCTCTGTCACTGTTTCTCTCTCTCCCTCCATGTTTAGTTGTTTTGTGAGCTATTCTAAATGTAGGTTTGCACCTTTCAGAGTTAAAGTTGCAACAACCTTAGGGGTCACATCTTCACATCAGTGTCTAGAGAAAAAGAGGAGATCTATTTCTCTGGGCATCTCACTTTCTTTACAGCAGAAGACTTTCACAGAAACACTCACTGTGCATGGGGATAGATGTTGAGTGCACAGCCAACTGCGTGTAGGATAGCTAGATCCTCCCATTATCCACACTTTACAGAAAGAAACTGATACTTAGAAAGGTTGGGTAACCGAAAGAGTCTCTTAGCTAATCAATCAGTGGTGAAGCTGGGGCTTGAACCAAGGTTGTCTGACCTTACATTACATGACCTTGTCTTTTGTGCTAAACTGCCAGGCTGTGCCTGATATCTATCCTTCCACAGATGAATAGGGCCCCAGAGTGAGATCAAAGGAAAGAGATACAGAAAGCTCGTCTTTGATTTTTCTCATCTTTTTTCTTTTTCATAGAAATGTCTGATTTTCTTCCTCAAATCCTGTCTTGGACTTCATATTCAGAAAAGCAGGTACAGATTTCTACAAAGGCCTAGAGTAGGGGTATGATCCCAGCTTTGGAGTGGGAGTGACTTCCCAGGGAAAACCAGTTCATTACCTCCAGTAAGAACTACAGAAACAAGAATTTGAGTTTGGCGGAGAAATGTGTGCGTGTGCGGGGGGAGGGCTGCAGGCAAAGGGAACGGCAAACAGAAATGAGAGAATTAGGTGCACTGAGAAAACTAAAAGACGTTCAGAAGAACCAGAGTGTCACGCACAAGGGGGTAGAGTTGAGAGGAAGCTCTTGAGGTAGTAAAAAGAGAACCCTTAAAGATATCATTAAGCACACTAAGAAGTTTGCATGTTGTCCTGAGATCAGTGGGGAGCCATCAACAGTTTTGACTGGACAAAGGATTTGATCAGGACATAATGTAGCAAGATCTCTCTAACTGCAGGGCTGAGATTGGATTGCTGCAACATTAAAGCTGGGCTTCTGCGTCCAACTGAGTGTAGGATGAAGGCCATTATCTGGCTAATTCCGACTTGCCTGTCTTTGCATCGCGCTGGGCTGCCCTATGTCACTCTTTTTTGGTTGGCTCACTGGAATTCCTCAATTCCTTTCTATCTTTGCCCTTGTCCCACTTTAGAGACAGAAATTCCAGATGCTCACTTTCCCAGCTGTTTGGCTAGGGGATGGCTGCATGATGCAGCTTGCCTGTGCACTTTGGGGAAACAGTTTAACTTGTGGATAATGAGAGAGGTACCCTGGGAGGCCATAGCAGATGCTGATGCCTGGAGTGCCTTCAGACCCTGAAGGGACATGTAGAAGAATGTTGGCCTACACAGGGAAGGATGGAAGGGATCTGGGTCTGTGCTGCTGTCATGGATTCTCCAGACCAAAGGAGCCTTGATGCATTCCCAGTGTCTCATTACGCAAGTGACGAAGGTACTGGTGGGTTAAGCTGCTGTTGGCGATGCTCTCTGTTGCTGCAGGAAGCATTCCTTTAGAAGTGGCAGGCATTAATCCAGACAGTTTCCCATTCTCCACTGCATTCTGTCTGAGTATATATTGCTGGCTTTTTCTTACAAGAGAAGGTGGTGTTTTTAGTCCACTTGTTACATTGATGGTGGGCTCAGTGCTCAAGATTTCGGGTCCTTTTGGAGCAACAGTGTTTCTGAGAAGCACCTGCTCTGGATAGTGCAAAGAAAACCTAATGAGTTCTTTCAGCCTTTGCTGCTGACTCTGGGTGGGCATGGGACCAAGTACATTTGGTCTCTGCCTCTGGGGTATCCAAAATGATAAAAAGATGAAGACAATTGTTTTTAAAAGCACCTCAAAGATTTCATAAAGCTTTACATTTGGAGAAAAATACTATTTACCACGCTTTTCCTTCAAGTAATGTATGTTAATAAAGTGTCTTAGAGAAAAATTAAACAGTGATGGAGCATGTTATATTTTTCTCAACAGACACTTTCCTCTTATTGGAATTCTAGTGAAATACGTAGCCATAAAAATGCTCACCCATTCCTCTGCCCTGCCACTTAAACACACTCAGTGGCATTCACATGCATAGAATACCCAAGTGACTGATTAATGTGTAGTCTGAGGTCTGCCATCACCTGACAGGATAAAGCTAATCTGAATCGACTACCTGCCACGTTTTTATGACATGGAGCTATTGAAAAGTAAAGGCGTAATTAACTGGAAATGTAATAGAGGAGGCTCTCTCTGAGCTTGGGGCTGTCACACAGTGTAACACCTGATATGGCTTCCTCTTGAGCCAGGTCCACTGCAATAACACTTTGTACACTACTTTCTAAAGGAATGGGTGACTCAAGTCGTCTATCACTGCAATTCATTCTGAAGAGAGCATGACAGCTGTGGCAGGTATGAAACAGAGGTGCCTTGTTCCGCTGAGTGACACTAATTATGGGGAAGGGCTTTGTAAACACACCTCTCTGCTCAGGGGAAGTGAACAACACATAGTAAAGTACTGGTGTAACCAAAATGACATTTATAAATAAATAGAAAATAATGGCACTTTTCTAATTGAATACAGATAGGTAAATAAATCAGGGGGCACTTAAGCCCACAGTAAAGACAATGAGTTATTTTCTACTCCTTGACAAAATGAAAAGGTAATTGGGCTCTCAAAATTCCCCAGATGTGGCATGCTGGGAAGAAGGCTTTTCACCTATCCAGTTGCCATCTCAATAAAAAATGGGGATATATTATGACACCTATGTATGTGTGAAGCCCCTCTCAGCCTAGAAAGTAGGTTTTATTAAGCCAAACCACAAGCAAATAGTATAAAGAAACAACAAATAGGATCTTGTCTTATTAAAGAGCTTTTGAATAGCAAAAGAAACCAACAGAGTAAAGAGATGACTTAGACAGTGGGAAAATTCTTTTTCAAGCCATTCTCAAAAAAAGAGATGACATCTAGAATATGTAAAAAATCAGACTCCCTAAAAAACACTCAAAAATTCAGACTCCACCCAAATTTTAAAGACCCAATATGAAAATAGACATTTGACTATAACATCCTATAACTCAGTGGTGTCCCAAGTTTTCTGTTCAAGGAGATTATGGAACCACAGAAGAAAGGGATCAATGATGTATAATGGGCCTAAGGAGAGTCACCTAGAGAGAAAACGTTCTTTCAGGCTTTCACAGAAAGCAAACTGATCAAGCAATGGCCATGACTCATCCAGATGGCTGACCCTGCCAACAGTTCTACAAAGCATTGTACATGGTTTCAAGGTAAATCTTGAGGGGATTTGACTGACACAGGGAGGTACAAAAGTTACATGTTCTGTTATACAGGTCTTGCTTTAACTTGGCCTTAACCACCCAGCAGAAAAGTTTAACCACAAAGTATAAAAAGTAAAGTTAGATTAGTATGCTGAGCTGTAAAAGGCTTAAATCAACAGCTTCTGACATTGCCAGTTCTGCCAGTAACTCATTATGGTTATGGAATATTGGACTATGTATAAAACTACTTCCTCTTAGTTCAATGAGAAGAAATTTTTGTACCAATAATGATTAGAAAAATTATCATGTCTGCATTCTGTACTCTGAATAACTACTACAAGAATGACAATATGCATTATATTAATTATTGAGGATGTACTACTAACACATATTGAAACTGTCTTATTGTTGTTATTAAAAGCAATAAAATACATTTGAAATAAATGGATACCTGTGAGATAAAGAAGCACAAACAGGAAGTAAATGTATAAAAATTTTCAATGCCACTGATCATTCGAGATATGTAAATCAAAACTTCACTATGATTTTGTCTCACTCCAGAAAGACAGCTATTAACAAGAAATCAGCCAATAACCAGTGCTGGCCTGGTGGTTTGGAAAAGGAAATCTTTCTCCATGGTTGCTGGTAGTGTAGACTGATGCAACCACTGTGGAAATCAGTGTAGAGATTTCTTAAAAAACTAGAGTTGGAGGTCCCACTCGACTTAGCTATTCGCTTCTGAGGATGTTCCTGGAAGAACTAAAACCATCATACATACCAAGTGCACCCATACTTATGGAAGCATAATTTGTAATAACTAAATATTGGAAATGACTCAAATGCCCATTAATGGATAAATGGATAAAAAAGAGGTGGTGTTTTTATACAATGTAGTACTATTCTGCTGTAAAGAAGGATAAGCTTGAGGAATTTTAAAAGATAAATGAATACAACTGGAGAACATGCTCTCAAGTGAAACAAATTGGACAGAAATGTTCAAATGCTATATTGTTTCTCGAAGAAAAGAAATCAAATGTGTAAATAAAGATCAAAGTGTATAGTACATATTGGAAGAAAATGTTTGAACAGAACAAAGGAAGATAAGGGAATAAAGAGTGGAGGGAAAATATACAGAAAAAAAGTGGAAACAAAGCTTTTGTAAATATGGAGGGGTAGAAGGTTTGAAGGTAGGGGGGAAGAGTTAGGGTAAAAAGGGTCAAGTTACATTATGTACAGATAAAAATTTCCCATGATGAATTTGATCAGTGTACATATCTAGAAGGAACCAATAAAATTAGCAACATCAAAAAAAAAAAAAAAAAAAAGATAGGTTGTATTTTTCTACATTACTTTACACAGTCTTCTGGCACTCTGAGCATATTTAACTAGTGAGGCAGGGATACTTGTTTCATATTTACCCAAATGATAAATTCACAACTAAGAGCTGAGTAAGAGCCCAAATGAGCCTCCAAGGCAATCAACATAAGGGTATCCTGGGATTCTATGCTCACCTCTTATATTAGTGAGGATTGTGCAGCTGTGGAAGAAAATCCTAAGAAACAAATGGCTGGGACAAGGTACAAGTTCAAAGGAGTTTGCTTCATGTCTCATGTGAAAGGGCAGGTAGTGGCCAGGGCTGCTGGGGTGCCCTCAGCATCAGGAAGCTGGGCTCTCTCCGCTGTGCTACTTCTGCTCTGTGGTCGGCCTTCACTCCAGCTGTCACCCAGTGATGCCGTATTTTGGCAATAGGATGGAGAAGCACCGACAAAAGGCGTACCTACACCCTTTCTGAATTATATTCCTGGAAGCTGTCACGTGACACTTCTCACTGACCAGGCTAAGTCACATGTCCATATCAAGTTGCAAAGAAGGTGGCAGTGTGTCTCCGTTCTGAGGGGCAAAGAATGTCACAACTCTTAAGAAAGGTGGCATAGACACTGAAAGGACAACTGGCTGCTCTGCCACACTTGTTCACAGAGGAAAAGAAAGTCATTTTGTAATGTATAATTAGACAAAAACCCCACAGACCCTGCAATATTCCTATTCTTCTCATTCTTTGCTAAAATCCCCAAAACACATAGAAAGTAATATTTGACACAGGTAAAAAACAAAATCTTAAATTGAAATACATTCCTTACTCTTCAGAGATGGATAATAGAAAGGCTGATTTCTTGGTTTCTTCTTCTTAAATTTTACCTGATGATGTTCAAATTCCACATCTTTTTTTTTTTTTTCCCCCATGGGTCTAGCTTCTCCTTTGAAAAAGCATACTACCTTGGACATGATTTCAATGTCTACCAGCAATTTCCAATATCTATCAATTTTTTACAGTTTAATTTAGAAGAGATTCTGGATTTCCTATATTTTCTTATTAGTGGAAGTTTCTCCTTGGAGGAAATGAAGTTGACTGACCATACAACTTAGTGGAGGTAGAGACAGAGATGGTAAATTATGTATTTGGATATTTGTATGATTTAGGTAGGATATCACTACTTATAGCCAATGGCTATAACATCTATTGACCTAGATTTTTATCTTTATTTATTATTGTTATTTTTGTCTTTTTAAGACAGGGTCTCGCTGTACAGTTCAGGCTGGCCTTGAGCTCAGTTTTGTAGCCCAGGCTGGTCTCGAACTCTCACCGATCCTCCTGCCTCAGCTTCCCGAGTGCTGGCATGTGCCACCATGCCCGGCTCTAGATTTTTATTTTTTTAATAATTTAAAAAAATATTTTATTTACTTATTTATTGGGTACTAGGTCTTGCTACGCATCCCGGACCCATTGTGATCCTCCTGTCTCAGCCTCCCCAGTGCTAGGATTACGGTAGTGTGGCACCACACCTGGTTTCAGGGGCCAAACCTGGGTCGTTGCACTTGCCAGGCAGATGCTTAGACCATCGAACTGTCTCCTCAGCCCTGACCTAGATTTTTGAATTTTAAATTTTTTCGTGGAGTATTTTTTATTTAAGCAATTTAAAAATAAAGACATCATTTTTGGGGAGCTAAGTTTCTTATCTCTTTAAAGATGCATGACTTCATGTGCATGAATGAATATCAGTAAGAATAAGCTCTCAAAGAGCAGGGAATACTGTAGATACCTTAGAATTATTCTGTGTATGACAAGAACTAAGCAAATAGAGTGTTGTGCCAAGAGTTCACTACAGAAGCAATTGCTTAGAACAGCATTTATACCACTCCATCCAATTCTTTCATTAAAGAATTCTCGGAAGTGGCTGTGGTTCATGAAAAGAGAGAAAGTTCTCTTAAAGGAAAAGAAGAAGATATTTGGGGGATTATAGCTGGGTAAGACGGGAAGGCAGAATTTAAACTCAGGCCACCGCATTTAGTATGTGCTTGCTGTGAGGGAGTGAGGCTAGCACATCAGAAAGAAGCTGGATTTTGAGATTCTATAGCGAAGGCCTTCATTACTTTTAGTGAGCAACTAGTATGTGGCATTCACTATCCTAGGTATTTTTTTTACACATGCATTTCAGTTTAATCTTCATGATAGTCCTGGGGAAGCGAGTGAGATTAGTTCCACCTCATAGATGAAGAAATTGAGCCTCAAGAGGAAGTAAGTGCTATAGCAAAGGTCACACCAACCTTCAGAGCTGGGGCTTGGGTCTGGTCTGCTGAATTCATAGGTTCTATCTGGCTGCCCTGGGCTACAACATGAGAGAGGTGGAGCAGGAGAAGACCTGGTTTAAGCCAGGCTTTTGCTTCTACTAGCATTCCGCCTCACACTGTTCCCCAGTAGTCACATACTTATCGGGGATGGGACAGCAGCTGCGTCTCTTGAGATATGGCTGATGGTAGTTGGATGACAATTGGTGCCCTGCATCAGGATCTTCAGTGGTTCTTGACTATCATTGCTGGTTTCTGCTTCCATACAGAAGGGACAAGTTTGGAGAGCCCTGCTGCTGAAGCAAGGCACATTATTTTCCTTTTAGGCATTGCCGTGGTTCCTGTTTAGCCATGAGTTTAGTTTTACTTTTAAGTCATGAACACCCCAGCTGTCAAATCTTTCTTTCCTAAGCATGTGCAGCCCTTCTGTCTTGGACCATGAGCTCATCTGATCTCTTACTCCAAGCTGCCTTGCATTTGACCTGGTCTTGGCCATGGACCTTCAATGAAAGGCTAAGTGGTAAAGTGGTATTTGTGAGTCAGTCCTCCCTCTGAGTCATAAATAAAGTCGTGCTTCAGCATGTCAGAAGAAGCTGTCCTGGGAGGAAACCCAAAGGACCTTTCCCCTTTAGTTCCTTCGAGTGCAAACTGAATTATTAGTCAGGAGGTCTGCTATTGCTGAGGGTGAGCAGAAGACTTCAGAGCATGCAGATGCTTTATTTTCTCTTCTTTTCTATCTCTCTTCTTTTTTTTCTTCCTTTCCTCTGAATTTTTACTTCTTTTAAAGTAATTGGATCTAATCAGCCAAGGAGGATTAGTTTTTCCTTGACATTTGTCCGAGGAGTTCATTCTCAATTTTAATTCTAACACTTAGTAAAATTGTGGCAGGCTAAAAAAGTACTGTGTAGGAAGCAAGCAAATGAACAGACAACACTGAAAAAGAACCCAAGAAAATCTCCCACAAACAAGGAGGACTTAGAGTGCTAGTTTGGAAACTAAGGGTTGAGTGATCTTAGGCAAGTTAAAAACTGTGTAAAGCTCACAATGAAACAATATATGTGAAAGCGCTTTATGAATCCACACACATTTGGCCAGGTGACTGGACTACAGTGCCCAAAACAAGCAATGGGAAAAGAAGTATCTTTAATAAAGAATATTGAAAAACTGGACATCAACAAGCAGAAGAATGAACCAGAACCTTTATCTCACATCACCTGCAAAAAGCAACTCTAATAGGATTAAAAGTTTAAGCATAAGACCTAAAAGTAACAAACTAATAAGAGAAAACTACCCAGTGTTGGCCTTGAAAATGTTATTGATAAAAGCTATAGATATAGATAAGAGCTCAGGCCACAAAAGCAAAAATAGACAAATGGGTTACATCACACTAAAATTCTGCTGTACCTCAAAGAAAACAAGAGTGGAGACAACCTCTGATTGGGAGAAAATGCTGTAATTACAAGCTGATAAGAGATTGCTATCCAAAGTATATGAGGAATGCAAATAACTCAATAGGAGAAAAGAAATAACTTGATTTTAAGGAACAGAAAAACAGAACTTTAAAAGGTATCTGTTTAAAGATAGCATATTGGGGCTAGGGAGATAGCTCCGAGGCACAAGTGCCTGCTGGGCAAGTGCAAGGTCGTGAGTTCGAACCCTGGTCCCACAAAAAAAAAAAAAAAAAAAAAAAATAAAGATAGCATATTAATGGCCAATAGATAAATGAAAAAATGCTCAATTTCTCTAATCATAGGAAAATGCAAATTCATATCATGCTGAGTTATCACTTTTCATTTACAAGAATGGCTGCTATAAACAAGATAAAAAATAGCAAGTATTGGTAGAAACATGGAGAAAAGGGGACCCTTGTATCCTGTTGGTAGGGATGTAAATTAGCACAGCCATTATGAGAAATGTGTGGAGATAGAAAAAAAAAAAAACCCTTAAAAATAGGAGCTGGTGAGATAGCTCAGCAGTCTAATGTGCCTGCTTAGGCAAGCTTGGGAAAGCCCAAGTAACAAGAATATGGTTTGATTCCAGGTATGATAGTGCCAGCCCTACCCACAGGGTGGGCTGAGCAGGCCACGAACATAAAACAAAAGCAAAAACAAACAAAAAGAACCCCTTAAAAACAGACCTACCATGTGGTTCATCAGTTCACTTCCAGCTATATACCCAGTGGACTTGGAAGTATTACGTGAAGGAAACATTGCACTTTTATGATTATTATCGCATAATTCACAACAACCAACATACAGAATCAACCAGTATGTCCATTAATAGATGGATAGGTAAAGAAATGTGGTATAAACACATTGGAATACTTTTCAGCCTTAAAAATACAGAAATTCTGTCATCAACATAGATGAACCTGAGGACACTATCCTAGGTAAAATAAGCCAGGAAAAGAAAGACAAAATTGAAATTTAAAACAAAGGAACTCAGAAGCACAGAACATAGTAGTGGTTACCAGATGCTGAGGGTGGGGGTGGAAGAGAAGAACTATTGGTCAAATGGTGTGATGCTTCAGTTAGAAAGAAGGATTAAATGGTTTTTAAGGTGACAGATGGCTTAATCATCTTGATTCAACCATTCCTGATTATATATATGTGTCATGGTATATCTTTGTACCTCCATAAATACATCCAACTATAATTTGCCAATATTCATTAAAATATTTTTAAAAGTGCTTTGTAAACAGTGAGGTGTCAGAAACACATGGCTTGAGCTTTGCGTTTAGATGAGTCTCAAAAGATTCTTACTTGTGTGACTTGGGCAAATTACTTTATCGGAATGGTCATCCACCGGCAGTAATATCATTACGTCCTAGGTTTATTTGGCAGCATCTGGAGATACTATTGGTTGTCACAGCTGAGGAGCAGGAAACTAACAATACCTAGTGGGTAGAACAGAGATGCTGTAGAATGTCCTATAATGCACCCCACGCCAAGGAATTTTGTGGGCCCGAATCTCAATAGTATCATAGTTAAAATCCTGCTCTATCTTTTTTTTTTTTTTTTTTTTTTTATCCAAGAAGTTAATTGCTTTATTTTTTTCCATTGACCTTGAGAGTATTTCATATCCGAGAAAAGTGACATTATGGGTTTCTAATTTAGAAACACAAAGGGAGCTGGAGACAGAGAGAGAGAGAGAGAGAGAGAGAGAGAGAGGTGTGTGTGTGTGTGTGCGTGCGTGTGTGTGTGTGTGTGTGTGTGAGCATGGTTCATGGCTAGAAGAACAGTGTTCCGGATAAATTATAGACTCAGAACTGGGAGCAAAGATAACGTTATTAGACTCACGCACTAAATATGATTAATGGGACATTGGGGTAACGTGGACACCCCTGTGTGTGCCCAGCTGGGGCTTATACTTCATCCCCCCAAATTTGTGTGAGCAAAAGGCTGAGTCTACACCAGGAAGGTCTGTGCTCACTTAAAGCTCCAACTTCCCTGTTAGTAACGAACGGCCCTAGAAGCACTGGCTGTTGGTTCACAAGACACTGTTTTGGAGCAAAGGTCAAGCTAGGTGTGACGGTACAAGCCTGCAAATCCTGCTCTATCTTAATGAACTTCAAGATTATTTTTCATTTTACTGTCAGACAGAAATGATGGTGAGAGCACTTTGTAGATTTGTAGTGGAGGCTAAATAAAGTAAGGTAACTAAGCCATAGCCCAGTGAATTATGCGATAATAATCATAGCCCAGTACCTCACATGCGTCATGTTTCTAGCACTAGTCCATATCCAGTAGTGTGTAATTATTCTCCCTGGAACGCTACCAGTGTGTCTGCAGCTCCTGATCATCAGCCCTTCCTAAACGTGTGTAGGGAGCACATTGTCTAAGCAGCTTCACACCTATTCTCCTCTCCAGCAGAACACTGGATTTCATTTGGAGAATTCCTTTTCCCCAGTCATGTGAGGTCTAAGAGGCAATAAAAATCCAGATGAATCACTGGACTGAAAAAGGCCACATCCTTTCTCTCCTTGTCTCAGCTGAGGCTGGGGATGAGCATGTGAGCCACCTTCGCTCTTCACCCAGTCTCTTTCAGGCTGTTGACTCTTGTATCTAAGAAGAAGAGATGAAAACACACAGCTGCCCACTGTCCTCAGAGTTCTTGGAGAGTCTGATTACACATCTTATGCCATGGAGCCCTTTTGTTCCTGTGGGTTCAGGTCCCATGGATTTGGTCGGGCTCCTAGAATTTTCCATTACATTCCCAGAGTTGTTGCCTTGAGGCAAAACTCCTCATTGGTCACTGACACACCAGTGACCCAATGAGCAGAACCACTGCGTTTTGTGAATGGTGTCTGTTGGAAGATGGGATGGGGCGACAGCACAGATTTGTGTCCTAGGAGGTGGTTTCCAACTATCCTTCCCACTAGCACTGTAGCGATATTCAGTTCCAAGTTCTACAGCCACATTCTTTATTGAAGTAAAAGCTTGTTCTTCCTTCTCTCGCCAAGTTCCTTATCAATAAACATAAATTAGCCAAGTGTTTTAGCTCCATCCTGCACTGAAACCTTTACATTTGGCTAATAGAATTGGGCAACAAGATGACTTAAAGTATTGATTTGGACAAATTCTCAGAAGCATACAGTATTTATTGTAAAATATATATTTGAAGTTATCAGATCCCCTCCATTTATTTTCAGTGTTTGTCAGACTGTGTTTCAATATCTGTACGGAATGGAAACTTACCTACCGTGTTCATTTGGGAGTAGTCTATCCAAATGATGTCACTGGCTGTAGATAAATATAAGAAAGGACTACCAAATTTACTACTGTTTTATTTTATTTTTGAAAAATCTTTATTTATCTGTTTGTTTGTTTGCTTGCTTATGTATGTATGTATATATGTATGTATGTTATGGCTGGCTCAGTCCGTCCTGGAGGTGGGGCTGGCGCAGCACATGTTGCCGGGCTTGAACCATGGTCCCTGTGGTTGCCTAAGCAGGTGCCTTAGATCACTGAGTTATCTTGCCAACCCATAACTACTGTTTTTAATTTGAGTTTCTACTCTGGACAAGAAGTGTGGTTGGTAGAGGGGTAAAGCTAACAAATTTCATTTTAATTTGAAAAAAACAGCTTAATAACAAATCACATTTGTTTATTGCCTTTAAATATGCCAATCATTTTGAAGTTTACAAAAATATTATGCATACAATTTCATCATGATGTTTGAAATTAAAGTCTACAAATAGTTTAAGAAGTTTTTTTTAATATAAAGGTGGAAAATAAAATATTTATTATTTTATTTTATTTTTTATTTTTGGCTTTTTTTTTTTGAGACAGAGTCTCACTATGCAGTTCAGGCTGTCCTTGAGCTCACTTTTGTAGCTCAGACTGGTCTCGAACTCACACTGATCCTCCTGCCTCAGCCTCCCAAGTGCTGGGATTACAGTCATGCGTCACAACACCTGACTGGAAAAGAAAATATTTAGAATAGTAATACAGAATTAAAATTTTTGACTTTGTTAGCTATTCTCAGCAGATAACACTAGCAGTTATTTAACGTTTAGATTTGATATAATGTACCATAGTTAATATATACTAGTAAAAACAAATTCTACATTTACCTGTTGCTCATGTAGTTACCATCTGCATGATTCTTGAGTAGAGGCATTAAAGAGAAAACTGGGTAAAATACTGTGTCTGAGGAAGCCATTTGAAATGTTCAACACCTCTAAAGTCCTATGTTCTCATTCTAGAGTAGGGATCATAATAATTAGTTCAGCTATTTTTTTGGGGGGGTGCTGGGGATAAAATCCAGGATGTGATGCATGCTAGGCAGGTAATTCTGCACTACACCCCTGGCCTTCAGAGTATTAAGTGATGATTAAATGAATCTATGCATTTTGAATGTATTTGAAGGGTACTGCTCAGGACAAGGATTTTAAAAGTCCTAATACTGGAAAGAAAACATTATTATTATTATTATTATTATTATTTTTGCCATGAAACAACTTTGCTAAGCCCTATCCAAAGCCTCTGATATCACTCTGGGTCACTTCAAAAAAGAAAAGTAGCAGAGGGCATCTGTAGAGTAGCCACATATTTTAGCAACAGTCAGGCAGGAGACATCTTTTGCTCTTGGGACGTGAACAAGGCAAACATGTAAGTTGCCTCTGCTCAGGCCAGACACAGTCAAAGGAAGCCGACTACCGCGGTCTGTACTGGGGCTACTGACCTCAAAAGAACTGTGACGGCTGCTTGGCAACCAAGCACGTGATCATGTGGTTTCTTTTTGCCAAATGTCTGTCCATCCTTCAAATCTCATCGTAAGAAACCTCTTTTCTGCATAGCATTTTATTTATTTATTTATTTATTTATTTATTTATTTATTTATTTATTCTCTCATGCTGTGTCCACCTCAGCGCCTCAGGCTGGCTTTCAGCTCACTTTTGTAGCCCAGGCTGGTCTCAAACTCGCACCGATCCTCCTGCCTCAGCCTCCTGAGTGCTGGGATTGCAGGCGTGCACCACCACGCCTGGCTTCTGCATAGCATTTAAAAACCTTCCATCCACCTTTGATTTTATTCAAGGACAATGAGTTTGAACTGATGCAAGTGTTGATTTCTACTAAGGGTTAAACACCCTGAAAGTGAGAACTTTATCTGACTGATTTTTTTTTATATCTTTGTTCTCCATTCCACATTCTGCACTGGCTAGTGTGGGACATCTGAGAAGAATGAATTGTGAAAACCAAAATCTAGGCTTGAAATTTGCCTTCCCATTGTCTAGTTGTGTAATGGAAAAATTTCCCATACCATTTAGCTTTGTTGAAATGAATAAATAAAGATCAAATTACCTGCTTCTCAGAGTTTATTGTCTTATTTGCAAGTCTTTTAATGTTTGGTATTTTCAGTCATTCCTATACAGAATTTGTTTCCTCAGTTAGGCATAAAAGTCTGTCGGTAGCATCACAGGCTTGGGGAGAGAGCTCTTTGAGATAAAAGAAAACGCTAGCCTTAAGTCTCATGAGTGTCCCATTACTACTCCTTGATGCTAGCATACCCAAATTATAGGAACAGCAAGAAAAAAAAACAAGGAAAGAAAGGAAGGAGAAGAAGAGGAAGAGGAAGAGAAAGAAGAAGATGAAGAAGAAGAAAAAGAAGGAGAGGAGGAGGAGGAGAAAGAAGAAGAAGAAGAAGAAGAAGAAGAAGAAGAAGAAGAAGAAGAAGAAGAAGAAGAAGAAGAAGAAGAAGAAGAAGAAGAAGAAGAAGAAGAAAAAGAAGAAACAACCCAGCTCCCTGAGCACAGGTGTATATGTGTGTGTTTTAGTAAAGGGTCTATAGGGTGTCACTACACGGATTGGACTTGTAGTGGTCCTCCTGTTTTCAGCCTCCCAAGCACTGGGATTACAAGTGCATGCCACCACACTTAGTCTCAGTTGCTTTCTCAGTGCGCCCCGGAAATGAGGTCAGCACAGCACACCGGGGATTGAACCTGGGTCCTGCGTATCAAACCTAGGTCCCTGTGATGGCCTAAGCAGGTGCTTTAGTCTGCTGAGCTATCTGGCCGGCCCCTGAGCACAAGTTTTGAAGAGAGGGCATAAGTAAAGTTTTTCTTTCATTGATATTGTACCCTGCTGCCTTTTGGTCTTCTACTGCTTTGCCTCACTCCCCTGAGGACTCCATTTGTTTCCCGGGCTGGCTTTCAATTTCCGGACTTGATTGATCCTTCTACCTCAGTCTCCTGAGTAGTTGGAACTACAGGTGCCTATCACAGTGTGAACTTTGCTTTTGGCATGAGTGAGAAATCAAAAATCAGAGTGTTGAGACTATTTACTCATATGTCTTCAAACTAAGTCCTGTGGACCTTAGAGTGCCCTGATGGTGCACCTTCCTTCTTGCAATCAATACGAGAAATTCTATCATTACTGGCATCATCACAGAGGCACTGGCTTCTTGGGACACTCAGCATCAGCCCGACTTTCCCTGGTACCCGGGCATCCCCGTCTGGTCTCAGCAGCCTCCTCCTCTCTGACCAACCTTTGCCCATCTTGCTCCATTAGCATGCTCCTTTCTGACATCTGTCCCAGGCGGTGATGCTTCTTTCTCTCATGCTGTGTATACCTCAGCGCCTCAAGCTGGGAGAGCCATCCTGGCTACACGTTGTTGCATGCTGACTACTTGTCCTCTTTCATCTTTGAGAAATTCCAACTCCTCTAGTAACGTTCATACCTGTTATTCTCTTAAAGTCCTTGGAGCATCCACAGACCCTCATAGCTAAGATTGGGGCATATTTAACAGTTGTCTTCATTACATTCCTGTAATATTCCTGGTGATCTTGGAACCCACATGGGAGATGCAACCAATATCTTAGGTTCTTCATTTCCAGCTTCTTCATCTCTACTTAGCCTTTCTTCCACTCCCCTTCACTGTCAGTTCCCTTGCTCGAGCCAATAATTTCATTGCTTCTGGAGTGCCAGTCTCCACCTTTCTGCTCTCTGGTACATCTTAACTCTTCTATCTCATTTTATTCTACTGCCATCACTAAACTAAATTTTGATTCTATCAAAATGACAAATTCCTTGACCTATAACATTTTTTACTATCCACTTTTATGCTTTATCTATGGAGATCATAGTACTGGCCTTCTTACCTGCATCACATTCCCTCTTTCTTACTCCAGTGGGAGATACGCCCATATTTTGCCTATGATTCAGATTCCAGTCCCAACCTGGAATTATCTACTTTCACTCAAGCATTATCAGGTTTTCCTTCTCTATGGGGCTTTCCACTGACAATAACTGTGTTGCAATACCTCTTTTCTTTATCTAGCTTCTTTTTTTTTTTTGTCTTTTTGAGACAGGGTCTCACTAGGCAGTTCAGGCTGGCCTTGAGCTCACTTTTGTAGCCCAGGCTGGTCTCAAACTTGCACCGATCCTCCTGCCTCAGCCTCCCGAGTGCTGGGATTACAGGCGTGCGCCACCACGCCCGGCTCTATCTAGCTTCTTTTGATCCTCATATACCTATGGCTATCTCCTTTCTCTACTCTTCATAGCTAAACTTACTGAAAAATTTTCTATTCATCTTCATAGCAAAAATTTATGGAAATTCAGCTTTACTTGAAGACTCTGCTTCCTCATCTCTTATTATTGCCTCAGTTTGCTGCAAAGAGGCACCTTCCTTCTACCAGAGCTGCTCCAGGGTCTAACCTGAGGGGAGCCAGTGTGACTGCAGCCTCATCTCTCCACAGTGGGGGGAACAGTCTACTGCTTGGTCTTCAGGACCTTTGTCTTTTGACTTCCACATATTTTTTTCTTTTTTTTTTTTTTTTCCCCTGGTAGTGGGGATTGAACTCAGGACCCTGTGCTTGCCAGGCAGGCACTTGTTGTACTGAGCTATCTCCCTGGCCCTGACTTCCACATACTATTTTCAAGCATTTTTTTTAATTCATACCCCCTAAAAGGATTGGGGAAATGTACACATTAACACACTTTTAGAATTGACAACTGTATTTCTCATCATAAGTTTAAATAGTTGCTAGGGATAGAATTTCTAGATTTTATAAATATTGACATCTTAAAATAAAACTCTTATATTGCTCTCTTGTGCCCAGTGGAATCTAAACACTGTGGAAATTTGACTTTTACATTAATCCATTTAGAAAATTGAGTTTTTCAGCAGAAGTTTTACATTGTTCTTTTGACTTAAATTTATATTTTCATTCAACATTCCTCACAGACCTTTGTCCCAATATATTTTATCACTCTACTAACTTCTTTGCAACCAAATTATATTTATAAATCAAAATCAACGTTTTAAGTTGTCTATACGGTTCTATGAGTTAAAATATTTCTTTCAGATTCAGTTATCATTAATTATTTAATTTAATATACTTCACTAAAACAACATAGTGTAGATTACAACTTTTGAAGGAAAAGTATTAAGCTGAAAGTATAATTTTATTACAAGTACAAGTTCTTATGAGTTGGCTAGGGTTCCATCATCTGATGAGTTCATTAATTCATGGGTACTACTAATTAATATCATATATAGTTCAATATCAATTCTCTAGTTTCTTTCTTTCTTTCTTTCTTTCTTTCTTTCTTTCTTTCTTGCTTGCTTGCTTGCTTGCTTGCTTTCTTGCTTGCTTTACTTATTTTGGCAGGACTGGGGTTCGAACTCATGGCCTTGTCCTTGCCAGGTAGACACATGTGCTATGGAGCTATCTCTCCAGGCCCTGGTTTCTCTTTTTAAAAGATGCAAATTATAAGACAATATGTTAATATAAACAAACAGATAAAAATTTTTCCACGGAAGTGCTGACCAGTGGCTTGAATTTCTTCTGATTTTTCCCAAATCATAGAGAGGTTGATCACAAGCAGTATTCCCCAAAGATCTACTTGCAGGCTATCAACTCAAACTCCAGTGACATTCAACTGAAAGTTTATACAAAGTGAACACTGGACATGACCCGACTCATACAGATGTGGTACCCATGGTACCGTATTAACTTCCTCCAACTGACATCAGTCTTTTTAATCGTTTCTTTTTTTGTGCCTGAGCATTTCTGTACTACAGGACACAGTGCTACAGTAAGATCTGGGCAGATGACAATGCGAAGTAGGTGACTATGAAAGGAAGCTAGGATGAAAGAGATCTTCCCTTTTCTAGGTTTGCTCTCAGGCAGGTGAGTGTTTGGAGAAAGGATATTTAAAATTGGTGGCACATTTTATGACTTTGCCTCTGGGTCTCCTCCTCAATCCCTTAGCTGGCTTTCCCTGCTCTGCTCACCTCTAGATGTGGCATCTAGAGTCTGGTTCCTCCTTTGGCTACCCCTGCCCGAGGAGATCGACCTAGTCCCCCCCCCCCCACAGCTAGGGTACTTATATTGCTTTCCTGTGCAAATGCCTCACTGGCGTTGTATCACCTTTAGCACTATTTCTCACTAAACTCTTCTTCCGTAATCTTCCACACCTGAGAAAGTAGCACTATTATTCCCATTGCTAAATCCAAAAACACATGTTATTCTTGAATTTTGCTTTTCACTATCCCCTATAGCAAACTCCATCAGCACTAGGCTTTAAAAAGTCCAAAATCCACCTGGCTTCTCTTCATCATCTTCACTGTTCTCGTACATGTGACCTCACCATCCCCACTCAGCTAGAGGACTGCATACCTCCATGCTGGCCTCCCTGGTTCATCTCTGGGAGAGACTTGATGATTAACTTTAAGTGAGTGGGCGACTGCATTTCTTTACTTTTTTTGTTTTAAGGTCTGGCCCACTGGTGGGGTGCCTGTCTCTTGTAAAGCTGTATAGTCAAGTTGTTTTCCATATTGTCCTTGAGGGCCTGGCCCTATCTGACTGTCTATAATATTTCTATCTAATTTGGCTGCCTACAACATTTCCCTTCTGAAGAAGTAACCCCAAACTACCATGAGGGAATTATGGGCAATGACTGCTCTGGCTTCTTCAGGATGAAAGGGGTCATAGTTGTAATTGGTAGTCAGAGGTACTCTTTAGAGGGTCTATCTAAAGGTCCTCAATAGACACCAGGCACTTTTATCTTGGGTAGATGTATAGCTTTGAGTCTGGAAGAGACAAAGCCAAACAAACAATTAAGTATACACGGGCCAAACAATAAGATTAATCAGGCATATCTACTATAGGTTTTACTTGTATGATTACCTAGGGCTTTGGTATCTTTTAGGACTCAAATTTGAGAGATTAGCACATGTGTAATCAAAGCATGAGCATTTGAGCTAACACACTGGCATTTGGACTCCTTTATTTGTGGAGTCTGACAGTTTGGTAAAAGTCCTTTTAACTTGTAATTATCTCTAAATTTTGAGAACTTTTGAAAATCAGATTAATTCCTTATCTTTTGTCAATGTTTTTAAGTAGTCTAAGTACAGTATGGTATTTTTTTTAGTTACACTTTGTGAGAGAACAGTGACATCAGCAATCTATTTTTACTTATATAAAACTTTTTTGTAAACACTTGTCTTTTAATTGAAAAACACCCATAAATATTGACTGAAATCATAACATCTTTAAAAAAGTCTAATAGGGGCTTGGCAAGATGGCTCAGTGGTCTAAAGCATCTGCTCAGGAAAGCTTAGGCGGCTGCAGGGACCGCGGTTCAATCCCCAGCACCACATGCTGCGCCAGCCCTGCCCTCAGGGCAGGCTGAGCTGGCCATAAAAAATTAAATAAATAAACAAACAAAGTTCTGAAACAAGAAAATAAAATAAAATAAAAATTTCTAAAATATATATATGATATATATATATGATATATATTTGTCTTTTTTTTTTTTTTTTTTTTTTTTTTTTTTTTTTTTTTTTTTGTCTTTTTGAGACAGGGTCTACCTATGCAGTTCAGGCTGGCCTTGAGCTCACTTTTGTAGCCCAGGCTGGTCTCAAACTTACACCAATCCTCCTGCCTCAGCCTTCCAAGTGCTGGGATTACAGGCATGTGCCACCACGCCCAGCTAAAAATATATATTTAAAAAAATAAAAAAGTCTAATAATCTTTACCAAATAGCACACACATAATGTATTATAAGACATTGGGCAATCCTATTTTTGAGAAATCTAATCTATAAGATCACACCTGTATGTACTATCATCATGAAGTACATGAGGTGAGTCAGAAATCAGCTAGGATAACATACATAATATATTTATCAATATACAGCATTAGGTTAAACCAATGTCATATTTAGTATTTTAGATATGGTCCCCACTATAAGCAAGGGACACGGTTGAGATTTTTTTTTTTTTTTTTAACATTGTGGCTGAGTTTTATGTCCGAAATACAAAACCTGATTTTATCTATAAGCTCAAAGCTATTGGACACTGTGTAGCCAGTGTCTTTAGAATTTTTTACCCTGACAGTATTTTTATCTGTCTTTGGGGATCTGTTTTAACTAGTGAAATACCTTTTTAAGTCTTATACATGAACAATATATAACATTTATAAAAACTAGTCAGCATAATTTTGATTAGTTAGTAGCTAGAGTACAGTGTAGTATCTTAGTTACAGCTAAAGCAAGATGTCTTTTAAAGTCTGTTTTTTTTTTTTTTTTTTTTAGGTATGATAACTGGAAGGAAAGTCAGGGTTGGAGAAGAACAAAGAGACCTGTGTCAATGTCCAGCCGTAGGCTGGGTTTCTCTCTAGTCATGATTACTCAGGGCTCCTCCATGGAAATGGCAGGTAGAGATAACAGTCTGGCCAGAGTCAAGAGGCAGGCCCAGTGCCCTTTAGTCCTACTGGACCATCTAGGAAGCTGTCTGGGCTCGGTGGCCTATGCCTCAGAGTGCAGTCTCACTTTTAGCAGCTGCCTTGGCAGTCAGGGCATGGCTTGTGGGCCTCTTTAGGCAGTCCCTCTTATGGTGGCTTGGCTTCTGATAGTGGTAGAAGATGAATCGCGTTGTTGTTGAGCTTTTTGGAGCCCAGAGAATCAGAGCTAGGGTCTGTACTGAGGCCGCAAAGGCAGCAATTTTTGATCTCTTGTTTTTTCTCCCTGGTTTTTTTTGCCCAGTTTTAATTATAGGACTAAGGAAAAAATTTTTGTTACAGTATCAAATGAGTTATCTAGAGCAAAAGCTATCTTTTGTAACTCTTCTTTAATATCTGACTGAGTAATGAACTTACCTTTAAGAATAATTTGTCCCTCTACTGAATTAGGATCTAGGGAAGTATGCTTTATTAATGCCTCTTGTGGGTGATCTAAAAAAGCAGAGGGGTGTTTCTTCTTTTCCTGTTGAATGGCAGGCGTTTTAGAATAATTCGGTGGCTTAGTTCTTATTCTCCTTAGACCTTCAAGCACACATGTCTGAAAGTGTCTCGTATTCCAGTCTCCCATATAATTGCTAGGCCAGTAGGGATCTTGGGCAGGGACTGCTTGGTTTCCAGCAGGAGCTGGCTGTCTGTCCTCTGGTTTTTTGAAATGGATAAAATAATATTCATCTCAAATGTAGTAGCAGCTTGTAAGGCTGCCTGTTTTCTACTAGGCATCAAAGTTTGGTTTAGAATTAACATCATATCCCTCCAATCTAGTTCATAAGTCTGAGTGAGGCCCCTAAGGACCTTAATATACTTATCAGGGTCATCTAAAAATTTCCCAAGATCTGACTTTGTTTTAGGTCGCTGAGTGAGAAAGGCACATGAACTCTGGAAGTTCTAAATTGTTCATTTACTTCTTGTAAAGACTACTGTCCCTGGGGAGTCTGTATAAACTGAGCTAAGGATGGGTATATCCCTGTAGAAGGTTGAATTTTTGCTGGTTTAGGAATTCCATCTTCTAGACTAGGGGGGCAAGCAAGGGAAACCTTACTTTTAGTCATGTTGGGTGAGGCTGTGACTAAGGTTGTCTTGTTCTCAGGATCTGGGGTGGTGGAGGTCTTAGGATCCTGAGGTTTTTGGTCTCCCTGTGGCTCAAGTTTACATTGTAAGATTAAATGACTACTTCTTAATGCAAAAGAAATCTGAACATAAGGCATTTTTGACCATTTTCCTTTTTTTTTTTTTTTACAATAACTTTCTAGTTGTAAAATGGTGTCATAATTGATACTTCCCTCTGCATTCCATTTTGGCTCTAGTGAGTAAGCAGGCCATGCACATGTGCAGAAAAATCAGAGTATATGGATCAAATGTCTTCGAGTGCTTAATGATGCACTCTAAAGAGGCAAGTGAATCTGACTGTGAGATTCCCATATCTCCATCCAGTGATCTCGGTGGATGACCTCTAATTGGTGCAGGAAGAAAAAACTGATCTTTTAACCTGAAAAACACTTGGACAAGTTCGTGTTCTCTAAAACTGAAGAATGAACTTTAGGAACAAGACAGAGGTTTAGAATAGAAAACTTATTGGGAAAGAAAGCTTCTGTCCAAGAGGGGAATGGAAGGGGGACCCTAGTGGGTTGCTCCTGTACCAAATTTTAGCCTGTCCATCCTTTGGCATTTTTTCTATTCTCTTACTCTCATTTAATACCCTTTTTTATTTTCTTGTAAACCAACCATTTATTCCAGAGACAGTACAATAGTAACTGAGATTACCCTGGAAGCAGCACACATCTTAAAGGTCAGAATGACAGGCATTCCAAGCACAGTTTTAGTGTTACATATTGCTATCATCAGTGTCCATAACCTTTTGAGGTTCCTTAGGACCCTTGTCTAATTCATGCTGTGCATATAAGTCGTAGCTTTGTTCCTGCTATGTTTCCTCTCTTTTCTGCTTCCAGTCACTTTGCTGTTTAACCCTTAAGTCTTTGATTCCCATTCAGCTGTGTTATGTCTCTCCATTTTTATTTCTTCTTTTGAGTTTTTAAACTAGGGAGACTATATGATATTTATACATGTAGGTCTGGTTTATTTCACTTATGAGTATATGTTCAAGGTACATCTGCTTATATATGAAGTCTTCTATTTTATTATTCTTTATAACTGAGTAATATTCCACTGTATAAAAATACCACAT
>PVJA010004186.1:51387-88387 GCA_004027025.1 Myocastor coypus | reverse complement strand
CACTCTATAGAATGATTGTGAGGACAATATGTAATATGTCAACTTTCAAAGAAAAAAAGGGGGAAAAGAAAAAAAAAAAAGTAATGTGGATTTAGAAAGGTTAATGTTTAGTTGTTTGATCAATCTTATATACCTATATGTATTAATCTAAACTGATCCGATGATGAAAATATGTAATATAACCATTGTTAAATTTAAAAATAAAAGAATTGGAAAAAAAATAGAAACTCAAAAACTTAAGATTTACAGTTTTCAGATTATAATTACAAAATTCAATAAATGCATGCAAAAGATGAAATATACATATTTAGAAGTATGGTTCTAAATTATTGAAAATATCCTTAATAAAATATTTTTAAAATACACAAGTATCTAAATGTGAAATTGTAGGAAGGCACTGGAAGACACAGAACATATCAGTGAAAACAGGATATGAACTACTTTTGTTGCTTTGTATATGAGTTTATTAAAGGAAAACACTGATTATATTCATTTTTATCACAAGATTAAGATAATTCTTTTTCTGATTCAATGAAATGTTTCTAACAGTGTGACTGCAAATAAATCAAAAGGGATGCAATATATTGTTTCAGACCTAATAATTTTTGCCTTTTAAAATATGGATTAATTCCCCCCTCAAGAAAAAAAAAAAATACATCACTATGGGTTTGAAGAAACATGATGTAAATTCACTACTGAGAAAGAAGGAATTCAATTGTAAACAATCTCAAGTTGTTGAACCTAAGGGTGGATGAGATAGCTCAGGGAATTAAGTGCCTGTTTAGGCAAGCAAGGGGTTGGAGCCAGATCCCCAGAACCACATGCTGCGCTGCCCCTGGGTGTGCTGAGCTGGTGGCTGCCAAATCTGGGTGTGGTGATGCATGACAGTAATCACAATCCTGGGGAGGCTGAAGGTAGGAGGATCACTACAAGTCTGAGCTGTGCAGTGAGACCTTGCCCAACATATGAAGAAAAAATAAATAAATAAAAGCTAGAATCATGTTCTTGTACTGACTCTCAATTGACAGCCAGTTTGTTCCATCATTAATTTTGAGGTAATGACTTTTTCTACAGAATTACTAATTTTGAAAATTAGAGTTTTCCCTCACAATATATCTCGATGATAAAAAATACCTGTTTCTTTCACTGAGGAAGAATCTGAAAGCTTAGGGAGAGGACACACTGAGATGACCAAAATAGTTGACTGATCCCAAAAGTGAAATAGCCCTGTGCTATTTAGGCTTATAAATTTATAAGATTGTATTTTATGGTAACACTTTTAAATATTTAAATATGAAGGAAAATATTATAGAAAGCGAATCTGAAGAAAAAGATGTAGACTATGTGAAATATCAAAAATCACTGGATGTCTATATAAGTACAAATAAAAAGTCATCTTGAAGCAGCTCAAAATAACATATACAGAAAAATAATAGACTAAAATTTTTAAAAGAATCTATGTCATAGTGGATTATCAAGAAAAACTATGCAGATAGAGTTCCATCCAGGACAACATAAGGAGGAAATTTAAGCAGAAAATAAAAAGAGCTAATTACTATGTGGTTTCACCTCCTACAAAGCAAGATGAAATTTAATCCTGAGATAAAGTTTGAGAATTAGTGGAAAGTTAGGGATGCCTTTGGGTCACAGGATTATTGGCCCTCTAACTCCAGGCTGTGTTAGTTCTTATCTGAGTAAGCAAGTTCTCACACTGAGGAATGAGAGAGTTATGTAGGAAGCTGATAAAAGCAAAGCTGCCTCTCATGGTCTGCCAATTCTGCATGGAACGTTAGCTTTTCCTGCTTCTCGCCATCTTATGAAGAGACTCACAGCTCTCATCAGGTGTGACAATACACAATTCAATTTCAATCACCAGAATTGTAGAGGATAAATATACTTATTCCTTTAATAATTTATCTAATCTTCAATAGCTCCTATAGCAACAGAAAATAAACCAGGAAAATTGCATTATAGCTAAAATGTCTCATAAATGTGATTTGTTAAAATTTTCAAATGCCAAGCTACGCAAGGTAGTACACAGCTGTAATCCCAGCACTTTAGAGGCTGAGATAGGAGGACCATTGAAAGTTCACGATCAGCCTGGGATACAAAGTGAGCTCAAGGCCACTCTGAGCTGTATAGCAAGACCTCGTCTCAAAAAGACAAAATAAAAATAAAAATTGCAGTGAGAGATATCAGCTCTAAAAATACTAAGAATATACACATGAAAAAATAGCTAGGCATGTCTTAATTGAATTATCGAAAGGTAATGGAGTAAAACTCACTGATGAACGTGTACTGGAAAATACCCTTGTGATCAACCATTAAATTGTGCAAACATAAAAGGAGAAATAAGAGTATTATTTTATCAGAAATAATACATGTAACAAAACAATAGATTATGTTATTTACATACTCAAAAAGGGTTCATTCAATATTTAGAACACTTCCAAAACTCAAATACAAATAATGACATAATAGTTGGATGAACAGAATCTGAGAGAATATCTCAGTTACAGAGGATATTACAAGAAACGTTAGGGAAAAATTTTTTTTCAGGTTGTAGGAGAGGAAAAAGATGGAAGCTCAAACATATAGAAGGTATCATAAAACAATATCATAAAACACTAACCATGAAATATGAAAGCACTGAGAGCAGTAACAGATGACAAAGAGGCCAAAGTTATAGGGGGAACTTCCAGGTCAATGCTCAGCAAATACAGTTACCCCATTACCCTCAAACCACAGCAAACCATAAAAGTCTGCCACAGCATAATATACAAGATCACCCAGCTGAACTAAATGCAGAGTTTACTGGATGGAAGAGGGGAAACAGGTTCATGTCACTAAGAATCACAGTAGTCCATCTCACACCCCAACCCCGAGGCCTAGCCTACATGGGAAAGGTCCAGCCTGAGAGAGAGGGCAAGTTTCTTTGACCTTCTGCCAAATTGAATAAATGACCACCAAGCACCATTTCACCTGGGCAAGGTGATCTTAGATAATGCCAGCACAAGGATTCAAGGAGGTGAGGAATAGAACATGATGGAATTTACTTTTATGTTATTATATTATTTTATTTATGTATTTATGCATGTATGTATGTATGTATGTATGCATGCATGTACATATATATTTATTTCAGGCTGGCTTTGAACTTACTGCAGCCTGGTCTTAAACTCACATTGATCCTCCGGCCTCAGCCTTCCAAGTGCTTGGACTACAGGCATGTGCTACCATGCCTGGGTCATGATGGAATCCAAATATTATGCAGCATTACACCTGCCTAGGCCTCCAGATCCTGCAGGGGTCATGGCACCCTGGGGAGAGAGGCTTTCCCCTAACAATTTCAGTAGAAATAACAAGATACTTTTTCCCCCCACATTCAAACAATGCTGTGTGTGGAACTTTCAGCGGGTTCCCTATGATAGTTAGTCAGCTCCCGAGGAATTGTGAGGGGAAATCCACAAAAGCCTGGCTGAGAGGGAAAGAAACAACGGAGAAGTGATTCTGCAAATCATCAGAAAACACTGCAGTGGCAGTGACTGCCTCCCACTGGGACCCAGGAGAGGGAGAGCACCCTCCTGATGTTGCCCTGCCTAGGGCCAAAGCGGTTATCTGCATTGCTACCATTGGCTTACTAGCCACTTTCCTTACTTTTATTCTTTTTTTTTTTTTTTTTATTGTTGCTGTCCTAGATTTTCTTCATGGTTGTGGATGAACATAATACTTTAAATTTCAATGGTTTCCCTTTTAACCTACTCTATCTAATATCTTCTTGTGGTGAACCACTTGGGTGACTCTCCTTAGAAGAGCAGCTATCTGCTGTTTTGGCTGTACCTGACACTGTGGTCATGTATTATTAGTAGGTACAGAGCTGGCTGAGACTTCTCCTTATTCCTTCAATTGGCTTTAAGCAATGAACACTGGTCTACCTGAGATACTGGTGGTAGAATTTGAAGATACCGTGCGTGTTTCCCTGATAACCCACAGCTGCTGCTCCTTGCTATGAGCCAGGTCCAAACAAGAGAATCAGCTAATGCTCTGTACTGTCAGCTGGGATCACACCTTGAGATAGAGGTTATGACTTTCTAGGGCTTCAAATATCACACATCAAAGCTGAAGCATCAAGCCTTAAAACATTAGATGCTATCTCAATAGTGTAATGCAAATGGCTTTTTCTGTATACCCATCTCTCTGAATTATTACAGCAGTAAATATATGCCTCCTACTTAGCCCAGCTCACAGTACTCACCCAATTCCTGTAGTTTTCAGTCATTTATTCTCAAGACACATCTCTTTCATGATTGAATAAATCCCAGGTTTGGCCCTGAGTTTGTTCTGGATAACCATCGCCATGGCTTGACTTTGGACTCCTTGAAACTTCATAAGTGTAAATATGCCTAGTGTCTTTATTTTTGTCAAGGGTTGCAGTGGAAGTGGTAGATTGTAACTAACTTAATGAAATTACAGTAACTTATCCATGGGATTACAAATATAAACTTCCAGACAAGAATCAAAAGGGGCTCCCCACATCACTCTGAACTATATCTCCTTGTCTTGACTACATTTTCTACCACAAACAGCATAAATGTAAGAGTGTTATGTTCACATTAGTAAATAAGAATGAACCAGTGATATAAGTTAAATAGTGCTGGTATAGGACATATCAGAGTAAAATCATTAACAAAATTGAGAGGTTCTGGACAAACCAATACACAAATATAACAACAGCCACCAGTAATTTCACAGTTTCCACCATCTCTAAAAGTATGACCATTTATTCTCTTACAGTCAGTGGTTCTCAACCTGTGGGTCGAGACTTTGACGGGAGTCGAATGACCAAAACACAGGGGCCGCCTAAAGCTATTCCGAATCATAACTGTAGCAAAATTACAGTTTTGAAGTAGCCACCAAAATTATTGAGAACCACTGAACCACTGTGAGGGGGGGTTGAGGGAGGGAGGGAGAGAGAGAGAGAGAGAGAGAGAGAGAGAGAGAGAGAGAGAGCGCCTTGGCATACGCCCTTTACCAAGCTGTGAAATAATTTCAATAGAATCTGGAATTTTTATATTTCCTTTTCATGTATTATCATTTCTCTGATGTTCCTCTCTTCCTTTTGACATAAGTTTTCCCCTTTGTCTTTCCTCTCCAAGTCCGTAAAACCCACAGATGCTAGTACAATGTAGTCTATCAACAGTATTGGAAAAGTGGTGAAATTATAAATTACATTCTATTGCTTATGGTTGATATATTCTTGGTTCTATTGAACCTGTTAAAATAATGTATGATTAGTAGAAATTCTCGTATCACATAGTGTCATGGTCCTGTCTGGTTGAATTATAGGCCTTATCTAGGTGAACAGTATTTCTGGACAATCAAAGCAACGCACATATCACTGAAGCTAGAATCTGAAGAGATCATCATATTAGCAATGACCTCTCCTCACACTATTAATAAACTTCAACCTTCAGGGAGAGATCCCCAGATGTGTATGTGTAAGCAAGTCTTTGCGAGGAGAGAGGCACAGGACCATTGGTAAGCTGGGGAGAGAGACTTGAGAGGAAACCATACTTGTAGATTATGATTTCTAATCACCCAGATCATAAGAAAATAAACATCCTATGTTTAAGTTACAGTCTGTAACTTAAACACTATCACTACTGCACTAAGAAGATTTTCCAATTTCTAAAATATTTGTGACAGTGACTGTGATTGTAATCAATACAGAAGATGAGAGCAGCTAGGTTTATATAAATTGAGTATTTCTCAAAATTCCAAATTATCTTCCTTTGACCTCTCAGTCACCTTATTAAAGAAAAACAGAAGACAAAGATCCTTCTTTCCTTCCTTCACTCCTACTCCTTTCACCCTTTCACTTTTTTCTTTCTTAAGTGAATTGCCTTAAATAATACTGAGCCAGGTGTGGTGGCACACACCTGTAATCCCAGCACTTGGGAGCCTGAGGCAGGAAGATTGGTGCAAGGTCAAGACCACCCAGAGTACAACAGTGAACTCAAGGCCAGCCTGAATTGCTGGAGAGACCCTGTCTCAAAAAGACAAATAATAATAATAATAATAATAATAATAATAATAATAATAATAATAACAAAGGCAAAATATTTGACTTCCCTTGTATTTTCTAAAATATATATCTATTTTTGTTTCTGACTAGAATTTATTTTTAAAAGCAATAGAAATGATTATTGTTCTAACCTATTTTCAAAGACCAACGTAAGCATAGGTAAGGATATTGAAGAGATACAGAAATAAAATTTCATTATCATTTATATTAAAAGTACTAAACTAACAAATAACTATGTTATGTTTTTGAATAGCTTACCAAGTTTGTTTGTAACTTTCATTTCTCAGAACTTTCTTTCAGACATACTGTTAAAAATGAAAATCCTTACTGCATGAACATAAATTTCAGTGAAGTCATACACTACGAGTAGCTAATTACTCTTTTTAAAAATATTTCCAATGTCCATAAGCCAATCACTGCTTAATCAGTAGGACATAAAACAGTTGTAAATCCTTGTAGTTATCATGTAAGTGGACACCTTTTTCATTCTAGTGCTTTGTACCTGAAGTAGTCATTGAAATATATCATTTGAGCATCTGTTATCTACAGACCTCTGAAGAAATCATTTTTTTCTCATATAAGTATAGTAATTTACAACACAAACATGTATTATTAACTAAAACAATTTTTATAAGTTCTTGCTTCAACAAATTGCTTTTAGCAAAATGTTTATTGTCCACTTAAAATCTAGAATCCATCTTATTTTGAGAACTGATTCCAAGAGCCAAAAAGGCTTATGAATAAACATTTAAAGATAATTACAACTAAGTTATCCATTTCTATATCATATTAGTTTGATATTTTTGTACTTTTATATAAGGCTATGTGTTGAAAACATAGATCAGAAGAAATACACCTGTAAGAGTCATAGGAAGCTATGAATTAGAATTCTAAGATATGTGACATTTCTAGCTCTCCTGAACTGAAAACTCAAGTTATTTTTCTAGAGTTGTCTGTTCCTAATGAGTTTAAACAACTCTTTTCTGGCTGACATTTAGAGTAGAGTCTTGCCCTCCAAGAAGAAAGACTGACACAGCATGCTGGAATGAAGCTCTATTACTGGTAGAGATAATAATGCTCTTCAGTACGAGGCAATCAGCTCAAGTAAAGAAGGCATGCAGTTATGAAAACTGACAAGTTATGAAGAATGGAATCCAGGAGAGTGAGGGACAGGAGATACTGACTCAAGGCAAATTGAGGGAAAGGGACACATTCAATAAATCTGCATTTGTTATTTAAGTACAATTCCACAAGAGAGTAGAAAGTATCTAGATGAAGAATTTTTTTTTTTTGTCTTTTTGAGACAGGGTCTCACTATGCAGTTCAGTCTGACCTTGGACTCACTTTTGTAGCCTAGGCTGGTCTCAAACTTGCACTGATCCTCCTGCCTCAGCCTCCCTAGTGCTGGGATTACAGTCATGAGCCACCACGCCCGGCCTAAAGAATATTCTTGAGCTGTCTTTTTCTTTATACAATTCTGCATGTATTGTTGACAGACCTTCAGTGTCCCTTCATGTGCAGTGCACCTTGGGTATACACTGTGTAATTTTTGCTACTTGTACAGGATAGTACCGTAGTTTTATGTTATTGTACATTGCAATGTTGAATGTAGGAGTTCCACAAATAAAAGCCAAATCATAAAAAAAGAGTGTTTCATATTCCTACAGTTTTCTGGTACAGAAGTATTGTGAACATGCTACAGTTATTTATCTCATGCTGCCTATGATGAAAATAAGGGTAAGGCAAGACTTAGTAGGAACCAAATCTCAGAGAGTCTTATTTTATTTCAGAGTTTATAAGTGATTATCTCACATATAAGTTTTAAGGTACTATATAAAATTTAGGCAGTAAAAATTCCTATCTTTTCTTATAAGTATTATTTTATTAACCGTACAAGGTCTCTTGTATATGTAGGTATGCTTACTAAATTTATGATAAAATTATGTGCATTCTCTACTACAGATTTTCATTTTTCCATGCACTACATATTGTGGTTTATATTTATAAAATAAAATACAACAAAAGACTGAGACTCCTAAAATATTTCCATCCATTGTACAAGGAAATAAGAAAAATCTAGGGCTAGCAAGGTAGCTCAGTGGTAAAGAGCATAGTTAGCATGTGTGCAATTATGTCTAACCAACAAATCAAAAGGAGGAGAGAGAGGAAGATGGAAGAAGCGAAAGGAAAAAAGAAGAGGAAGAGAAAGAAGGAGAAGCAAGAGGAGGAGAAAATGAAATAGAAAACTAGGCTATGTATAATCTGATAATTTGTGTTTTTGTTTTAAGTGAGGAGTACATAAATAACTCAGTGTTCATAAAGATGACAAAATTAACGTGTTGCAACTTTGGTAAGAGTAAAATATAACAAAATTTCATGTCAATATTTTGGAGAATAAAGTTTGAAGAGGAGGAGCATTTCCCTGTGTTCATCTTTAAATTCCTTTGTGAAGTTTCTTTGTACACACAGCAGGACCTGACACAACGCTGTAACATGTAGCCAGATTGGGTTTCCCTTACAATGGATTAGATCAACATTATGATATTTACGTATGTGTCGAATTTCATGTTCAGCAAATAATAACAATAATAATAATAATAATAATAATAATAATAAAGTTTAAAAGTAAATGATTTTAAGAGTAACACAAAGTGCTCAATTGTATAGTTATAATTTCGTTCAGGAGCTTTAAAATCCAAACAGTAGTAATATTATTTTATTTGTTTTTCAAAATGGAGCATTTTGAACCACTCAGAAATTATGGGTGTTAATCAAAAAATCTTTTTTTTTTTTTTTTTTTTTTTTTTTGTCTTTTTGAGACAGGGTCTCGCTATGCAGTTCAGGCTGGCCTTGAGCTCACTTTTGTAGCCCAGGCTGGTCTCGAACTCACACCAATCCTCCTGCCTCAGCCTCCAGAGTGCTGGGATTACAGGCATACGCCACCACGCCTGGCTAAAGATAAAATCTTTATACACTCAGAAAGAGGCTTTTGGTGCACCACAGCTGAATTTTATAGAAGGAACCAATGGAAAAATCTATGCAAGCATCCAAAACTCGATGTTAGAAACACTGAAAGTTTCACAAGAGGAAACTTGGAAAGATTACATAGGGACTCTTGAGAAGAATTTGCAAAAGATCGCACACAAGATCACTTTAGTCTTTTTTCTACATTATTTTCTGAATTCTTTTTGTATTGGGAATCAATGTGAGGACCTTGGGGCCCGTGAGACGACTCAGAGGTCTAAAGTGATTGCTTAGGCAAGCTTAGAAAACAGTAGGGACTGAGGTTCAACCTGCAGGAAATGCTGTGCAAGCCCCACCCCCAGGGCAGGCTGAGCTAGCCATTATATGTTTTAAAAACAAACGAACAAACAACAATAAAAACAAAACAAAAAACGAAGGACCTTGCCTTTTCTAGGCAAGTGCTCTACCACTAAGCTATATCCCGACACCCTGCATTTTTCTTAATGTTGTATTTTTATTAGTAGATGTGTCAGCCAATAATGACCACATTTCCTGTGCGGACTTAGTAATTGTTCATAACACATCTTAGTTTGACCTTGTAATTTCCCCTTCCTAATCCTCCCTTCTCCTTTGGAGAAGCTCTATTTCGATTCTGTTCCCATTTTTTCAATCTTTTCTCCCTTTTCTTCTTCATCTATTATTTCCATTTTCTTTTAAAAAGATCCCCATAGGGTTGGGGTGATAGCTCAACAGATTAAGTGCCTGATTAGCCAAGTGTAGGGATGGGGGTTCGATCTCTTGCAAAGTGTGCTGCACCCCCTACCCCCACCTCTACTCCCTAGGGTGCTCTGAGCCAGCCATGGAGTCTGGAGTGGTGGCGCACGCCTGTGATCCCAGCCCTGGGGAGGCTGAAAACAGGAAGATCACTCATTACAAGTTTCAAAAGCACAGTGAGACCCTGTACCACATACATTAAATAGGGAGCTTGAGGGTTAACTCAGTTGTTTAAACTGAGTAAACTTGGATAAACCCAGTTAGGCACAGGGGACCTCGGTTAGATAACCAGTTCTACCTGCTATTCCAGACCCACCCATCAGGCAGCCTGAGCTAGCCAAAAACCAAACCAAACCAAACCAAACCAAACCAAACTAAAACAAAACAAAAGAGAGACAGAGAGAGAGAGAGAGAGAGAGAGAGAGAGAGAGAGAGAGAGAGAGAGAGAGAGAGAAAGAGAGAGAGAGAGAATGAAAGAAGGAAAGAAGGAAAGAGGGAAAGAAGGAAAGAAAGACAAAGAAACAAAAAGGTCTTTTGGGGGCCAGCCTGACAGCTCAGCAGACTAAAGAACCTGCTCGGGCAGAGCTCAGAGGCTGGGGTTCCATCTCTGGTGTGCCCTGTTGGCCCAGCTCGTGGGTCTTGCCAAGATGGTGATTGAGAATGGCCGTGATGACACACACCTATAATCCCAGCACTTTGGGATTATAGTCTGCATAGTGAGACCCTTTACACTATGTAGATCTTGTCCTAAATACAGAAAAAAATAAATGAATAAATCAATATGATAAATTAATACTCCTACATCCCATTATGTAGCTTTTGTTTTATTTTTTATTATTATTTTGGGTTTCTCATATAAAAGAAACAAAGCCCTGCTTAGACTTTGATGTCTAATTTCCTTCACCTAACATCGTGTACTCCAGGCAAGACCATGTATCCTAAAGAGGCCTCTACTTTACCCTTCTTTGTGGCAGAGAAGTACTCCACTGTGTATGAGTACCACATTTCCCTTATACATTCATCTGTCAGGCACACGTGCCCTTTCCAAAGCCCATGTACAACTGAGTGGCCACAAACATTATATGTATGCATCACTGTAATATGATCAAATATTTCTAGAAGCAGAAAGGAAAGGTCAAATGGAACCTCTAGCTTTAGATTTTTGATGCATTCCGTGCTGATCTCTCTGCTGCTTTTACTTTTTTTCACTCTTCCCAGCCATGTAAGTTTCTTTCTTCCCCCAGCTTCACCAGAATTTGTCCTTTGATTTTGTTAATAGCCATTTTTTTCTGCAGTGAGATAGAATCTCAGTGTTGTTTAAATTTCTATTTTTTAATAACCCATAACTTTGAGCATAGTCCATGTATTCCTCACCCATTCATCCTTCTTCTGAGTCTATTCAGTTAGGGTGCCCATAGTTTGATTGTTGTTTTAGGGGAGTATAACATTTTTTAGTTCTTTATATATTCTATATGTTAATCCTCTGCCAATGTGATCCCTGGTAATTTTTTCTCAAATTCTGTGGTTTATCTCTGTATTCTGTGGGCTGTTTCCTTGGCTCTGTACATACTTTTTAACTTTGTATGATTTTATTTATTTATCCACAATAAATGCCTATTAGTCTTGTGCTATATAAATATACATTTTTTTTTCTTTTGAACCAAGCATCAGACTCATGACCTTGCACTTGCCAGGCAGGCACTTGTGCACAAGAGAAAATAGAAATGAAACAGCTTCAAAACAAGTTAGTAGGATGGTTACTATAATTAATATCATGCATATTGCTGTCTTCATTGTAGATATTCAGAGGACAAGATGCAGACCTTATGTCTGGTGTAAACAATATTAGTACAAACATTTATTCTCAGTGAACTAAGACAAAGTAGCTGTACATCTATCCTAACTCTCTTGTGTAAATATATATATATTTTTTTTAATGTTCCCAGTACTAAGAGAAGATATACCATGTCTTATGAGCAGATTACAATTCAGAGATACAGTATGAATCATAAAACAAAAATATAATTAAATAATATTCAAAAATTTAAATATTAACTAAATTAAATTAAATATTTTAAAACAATATTCCAAAATTCAAATCAAATCATGAGTCCAACTTAGAGGGCAGAATATTGTGTATCATATGGACATATCTGTAATCAATTCAGAGTACTTGCATAGTATTTGAATAGGTTAATATATGCAAAGATATCGACTAAGAAAAATTTTCCATGGTTATAAAGAATTACTAAGAATAAAACGTAACATAAAAACTGGAATGACAAATATATGACCAGAACTACTAACAGTTTGGGGATAGGGTAGCGCACAAAGTTCTGGTATGTTGTGGACATGGACAGGGTTCATGACGCTTAATGGTGGCCAGGTGTCACTTGTGGGACTGAGTTACTGCTATTTCCTTTATATGCAACCTGCAGAACCAGACAGAATCATAACCCATAGGGTGCTTGAGAAGTCCATTTACAGAATATGTTGATGCGAAAATTTTGCTACTGTATATGAAAGAATAGTTGAAAGACTACTTTGTATATCTCTTTTTCTCCTGTGTTTAATTATTTGCCCTATTTGGTGTGTTCTTTCTATTGTCCTTCATGGAGTTGTGGTCATTTTGATCCTTCTCTAGAATACCTTGTAGTAAACTGTGTAGGGTTGGCTTTGTCATCATGAAATTCTTCAGTTGTATTTTGTCCTGGAATTGTTTCATTTCTCCACTGAACTTTAAAAAGAGCTTTACAGGGTATATCAGTCTGTTCTGGCAGTTGTTTTCTTGCATGACTTGAAATAATTTGCTGCATACTCTTCCTGAATTGATAGTTTGTAAAAAGAATTCTGCCATTATTTGTTTTTTCTTTGATCTGTTTCTTTTCTTTAGTTGCATTCAGTATACTGTCCCTATGCTGAATTTATGGGATCTTGATTGTTATATGTCTGCATGTGGTTTTAATTGGGTTGATGTTCTTTGAAGTTTAGTATTCTTTGCTTCCTGAATGTCAAATTGTTTCCTCATAGATGGAAGCTTTCCGCTATTACTTCTGCCCAGATGCTTCGTATGACATTTGCACACATTGATGCCTATTTGTCTTACGTTGTTGATCTTCACATAATCTTGCAGATGCTGAATTATTTCTTCTTGCATCCTAGTTGTTATTAAGAGATCTTTTCTTGCCTTTTCACTGACATCACTGGTATCTTTAAGGTCTCAATTTCTATTTTCACTTTCATTGCAATGATTTTGCCAGCTTGTGATTGAGGTGTTAAGTTCTTGTAGAGCACTTTGAATCTACTTCATACATTCTATTACTTTCCTATTTTACTCATTAAAGGATTCCATCATTTGTCTATTCTCCTTTATTTTTTATCAGTATCTTTAGAAGCACTTAGTACTTCTTTTATTATAGGTATTATTTCTTTTTTAGTTCAGAAATCATTTCTGATCTGATTTCCTCTATACCTTTCTGCAGTTGTTTCTTTACTTTGGATGCTATTATTTCAGAGCTTTCATGTGTGAGCTTTACATTTTCTTTTATGGCATTGTCTCCTGTATTTGTTCTGTGAGAGTTCAGGGCCTGAGAGTGCATTTTTCTCCTTCTCTTTGTCATTTTGTATAGCCCTCCCTTCTGACCTTTGGTGTAGAGCTTTAGTAGAGTTCTTACCTTAGCACCAGATCTGGATTTACCAAGTTCAAATTCCTGCAGAAGGTTGTGACTTTTGTCTGGCTGCTCCATTTCTTCCTGCTGCATCCCTTGGAGCTAAGCCTGATGTGCCACTCTGGCAAGATGTTCTGCTGCTGGATCAGGTGGATGGGTCTTGTATCTAGCCTCTCTGCAGAGAGTTCAGCAGCAGCTTTCCACATTGGGCCTGTCTGATCGATGACATTCCACTCCCATGCAGGCTTTGTTGCTAGATTGAATGAGTTTCCTGCAGGTCCCAGGCAGTCTTACTTAAATGCAGGGCCTGCTTGCTGTGTTGTTGAATGTGTTTCTGGTGGGTCCAGAGAAGTCTACCTTACATTCTGGGCCTCATTGCTGTGTCAAATATTTTTTTAATCTTTTAAATTGAGTACCATATAGTATTGAAATAGAAAAAATAAAATGATACAGAATTTTACTAAACATAATAATGTGAATTTCACAATATCGTTTGTATTGCATAGTGTTGTCTTCAAGTTAATTGTTCATATTGCCAGATGTTTATGCATTGGAAATTGGAATAAGAACGCAAATAGAAAACAAAAAACAAACAAACAAAAACAAAAAATAACCCTTGTAACAAATTAAGAAGAGAGAAAAAGTTAAATAATTGAAAAAAAAAGACAAAATTAATTAAGCACTAACTGCTCTTTTCTGTAGACCAGCAAAAATCTATGGTGCAATTTTCTGAACCACAGTGCTTCAACACATAGAATTTTATTTCTTCATTACCAACAGCAATGCTGATAAAACAGTCAGCGAAGAAAACACCATACATGGAAAAACGTTCATAGCATCATGGGTACTTCAAACTCTTGGATCCATTCCTAAATGTTCACTGGACTCTTGAAGAAAAATGTGTAAATATTCTCAGATAAAGACACTGGTTTCTTAACCAAAGTACATTGTCTTTTCATTTTCTTTAAGGGTTATAGACTTAAAAATCCATTTTTTAATGGTGAGATTTCCAACGGATGGGTTTGGTCTAAATTTATAAATTTAGAAAGGGGATTTTCCTCACCTGGCTACTTACTTCAATTTGGAGACTAGAGTTATTTTGTGTGAGATAGTAAGTCATTATGGTAGCAAAATGATAGAAATAAGGAAATGTAAAGGAAGAGTTAAGAGGGCAGTAAAAATGATATTCTGATATCATGAGTGGGGTTCATGATGCTCTTAGTAGAGTATGTAAACTCTAGGAATACATGAAGAATAATCTGGAAAAATATTGGTTCCTTCTCATAGAGAAAGTATTTTCATTTACTAAGCTCTTGGGTATTTCCTTTTATATCTGCATAAGACAATTTTTAAATTTGTTATAACATACAGGTTTTGCAAGGAAGAATTTCTTACTCGACCTAAATTTATTCTTTTTATGATATGGTTGAAAATATTTTCCTCACTTGAACAAAAAAAAAGTCTTTTTAATCGACAGCAGTGTTCCTCATATATTATGAGATCTTTTTCCTCCTTAAAGTAGATACATTTAAATCTTTCTATTTCCTCTTATATGCATATGCTGATGAGCACAGATGTGTAAAACTGGTGTTTTCATGGTTTTTATTTCTTCATTTTCATTAAAGATAATTATGCTTTATTATAGAATTTCAGCAATGTTACTTTTCACAATTATATTATTC
Source organism: Myocastor coypus (assembly GCA_004027025.1). Classification (NCBI taxonomy): domain Eukaryota; kingdom Metazoa; phylum Chordata; class Mammalia; order Rodentia; family Myocastoridae; genus Myocastor; species Myocastor coypus. Next base: position 73,214 of record PVJA010004186.1, on the reverse strand, counting down.
TATTTCATCAATATTTCAAGAACAATTCTAAGGCTATTTTCTACTTTGTAGTAAGCAGGTAATGAAATTTCAATCAATAAGCACTTTAGTCCCTACACATGCCACTTGGGATTAGGGAGAAATATGGTATGAATTAACATACTCTCATTTGATGAAAAGACTCATTTATTAAAAAATAAATTCATACGCTGAGATAATGCAATCTATTGGAAAGACTCCAATAAAAAAAGACTATGACGTGTATTTTCCAGAAATGTATTTTTACAGAGAAGGAGTACGAAGTTAGAAAGCCAGCTATAATAAAACTATTTATTACCAGTGGGATGAAACTGTTTAAACCATTACCTACTACCTGTAGACTATGGGCACTTAAGAAGAACATGCTAAGAGAAATTCAAAGGACAAAAAACAATAAGACTGGAAAACATATAGCCTTGATACATATAGCCTTCTTAGCTAATCCAGTCATTTTCCCTTTCCTTTCTGGTTACCAGTATGAAACTACTTCCATTTATAATTAATCCCATATATGTCACCAAGCTTTAAAAAAAAATGTGTGTAGTACGGGGTCTACAGGATCTCCTTACACAGATCAGACTCATAGAGATTCTACTGTTTTCAGCCTCCTAAGCACTAGGATAACAGGTGTGGGCTACCATGCCCAATCTCAATCACCCTCTCAGAAGCCCCTGGGGACAGAGCCAGCACCGCACACTCAGCATGGAACCCCATGTCCTGGCTCTGCCAGGCCTTCTGAAATTTACCAGGAGTATGCCTCTCACAGCAAGTGAGCAGTCTGATCCATAGAGGCACTGAAACAGCATCTACCTCTTCCCCTTCTACCTTGTCACAGGATGTCCAGGAAGACAGTGGGTGGCGTGTCCCTGAATTACCTGGTGATTTGTCTCATGTATCTGATAACCTTTCAGAAAATTTTCCAACATTTCTATTCCTGAGGGCTAGTGATAGAAAACAAAAGGAAGCTAGCGATAGGAATCACGAGATGAAACCACAAATGCATGTTTTAAAAACTTTGAAAAGGTAGAGAAAGGTTGCAAGGTTAAAGCACAAGGACAAAACTTGGAAACGGAATTCTGTGTGTCACATCTCTCAATAGTACTCGATGCTTAAGCTCACGTTATCAATAGCCTAAAGTGGATATTTCGGGGCTGGGGAGATAGGTCAGTGGAAACGCACTTGCCTGGCAAGTGCAAGGTCCTAAGTTCAAACTCCAGTCCCGCCAAAAAAAAAAAAAAAAAAAGTGGATATTTCATCTTTCTACTGACTACAGATTGTTGATATATATGTAAGATTCAGATAATTATCGATGTTGGGTTTTTCAACATAAATTCAAATAGCTTTGTGGCTCCTCAAAGTTGAAAATAATTGGGGAAAATAATAATCATTAATACCCATTGTGTTTTCAATCTCCTTTGTGTTATATTGTAAATAATTTTTTTTTTCTCTTCAGCGTTTGCCCTGAAATATTCTAAGAACTGAGTGTTTTCGTAGAAGTGAACTGTGAATTCAATGCCAAATCCAAGTTTGGCTATTTAGTCACAATCCGATGGCCCCTATATTACATTGCTTTCATTAAGCCACTTAAGAGATCAAGACAGGGAGTAAAGTCGGCCTCAGTCATAGCACTCATCCTATTATGCAGTCTGAATCATGTGGCACGTCACTGTAAAGATCCTGTCATATGCCGGCTGTGTAGCAATGTGGGCCCTCCTTCAGTATGGCTTTTCTTGGACACCTTTCAGCTTTGGCTTTGTATATCTGCTTTGGCAAATCTATCAGGACTTTTATAGATACAGTTTTTCCTTGGGAGACTATTATTTATTTCTGTGGATCATCATACTGCTCCTACACTGAACTTGCTTTCCTATGTGTCTTATGAGGGGCTCAGTGCCGGGTCTCTGACAATGGTGGAGCTGTTCTTAGTTTGCTGCTCATCCAGAAGCCTGAAGGGCTGGGTGAGTGTAAAAGATGTTTTGTTTTATTTACTTAAATGGGGAACTCCGCGTAACTATCTTTGGAGATTCTCTGGGCTGGAGCATTTATATATAGTTACTCAATTACTTATGTTCAATCACTCATAGCAATAAAACTACATGGACACATATTACATGCTTTTGTCTTTATTTAAAACTATAGGGGCTGGCCAGATAGATTTGCAGATAAAAGCACCTCCTTAGGCCGGCTCAAACTGGGGATTCCATCCTGAGTCTATTGTGCAGGCCCCACCCCCAGGGGACGCTGAGAGGGCAATTGAGTCTGGGTGTGGTGGCACACACCTGTTAGTCCAGTGCTTGGGAGGCCAAAAAACAGGAAGGATCACTGTAAGTCTAATCAGTGCAGTGAGATCTTGTAGACCCTGTAATAAATACATTTTAAAAACTATTCTTTTTTTATTTTGTGTCACAAATTATTCCAGTTATGGCCATTAGTTTATTTAGCAGCTTCCACCACAGGGACACCCCATGCTTAGATGGTGGCTTATACGGATGGCTTTGTTTTTATAGGACTACTTTCATTTGTATTGCAAGGTGCTACATTTTCTTCATGGATCTTTCTTACCCCAGTTATAGGATCAGCTACTTACTCAAGGATATCTGATTCTTTTATATAATAATGTGTTAGAAATTTAAATTTGGATGTTGAATGTGCTTTTTTTATGCTACAAGCTTATCATCAATTCTGGACTCTTGCGCATATGGACCTTCAAATATGTATGTTCATATATAATCACATTTAAAAATGTTTAGAAATTGTCACTTTACAATTCAAAATTCATAAAAATTCTATTTGGGAGAGATGAGCAGTTAGTTAACTTTGCAGTCACATCTAGCACTCTGATGTAATTAATACTGAAAAAAATTAAAACATTTGAAAATACCCAGCATGGCCTATTTACCGTTGCCAAAATTTTATTTTATTTTTTTACTGAAACTATCTATTTGTAAAAATCAATGTTTACTTTATGATCACATAAAATGAGACTACAGGATACTAAACACATAGTGGATCTCAGCCCTCCTGAGGAATGAGAATGGAGAAATAGGTACCACAGTCCTCCTGAGAGAGCCCACAGCCAAGCAACATTCCAAGTGTATGTGGGGTGAGGCACAGGATATGTATAGCAACACATGAGACTCAGATCGTGCTTGAAATGCAAGGAAACTAGATGTTTCATGCAAATGTTATATCCAATAATTTGAGGTGAACCTAGGATTTTTGTGAGAAGAATCAGGATTGGGAGAGCCTTTCCCTTCCATTTACTTAAGTGTAGCAATCAGTCTGATGGTCATGGTCTATAGAATAGTACACAGTAGCACTCTGAAGGCTGATTCCCAAACATCTGTGCTCAGAAAAAGCTGCACATTTCCCAGACCAACTTGATCTACCATGTCTCATAGATGCTGTGGTAACTACTAGCAGTATGTGTCAATCAGCCTGATAGTTTCACACTTAGATGCTTGAACTTCAAGTGCTTTGCACACTAGAACAAGCAAACAGGGTGATCAGCCAAAGTAGCAGCTCTCAAAGAGAGAGAGAAAGAGGGAGAGGGGGGGAGAGAGAGAGAGAGAGAGAGAGAGAGAGAGAGAGAGAGAGAGAAATTAGAATGGCTTCCAGTCAGAAAACACAGGTTTGCAGCAGCAGGTAACAGGAGTCCATCAAGGCACAGGAGAGCACACTAATATTCCAAGTAGCAAGTTTTGCTCACAGAAGTTTCACTTATACAAATACACAAACAAATTACTCCAATTACAAGAAAAAGGAGAGATATCACAGCATCCAATATTTAGTTGCCTATTGGATATATTAACAAGAGTTCTTTAGAAAAGAATATAGAGTTCTGGAAAGAGATTGAAGTATAATGCTGTTGATTCAAATAACGATATGATTTCCATGGGAGCTGAGAACAGGGGCTGAGCTCTGGACTTGAACTTGCTGCATCAGGCTTAGTTACCAGGGAGTCTGTGAAGCACTCAGTGGCCATGCCCAGGTTTCATGCTGAAAGCTGCAGTTAGCTCCATTTTAATGTATGTTGACTTTTGCAGAAATGGGTATACAAAAGCATCATAATTCAATAATGTCAAGTATGATTATGCTTGAAATACACTCTGTAACATAACTGTAGTCAAAACTATGGATTGTACCCTTAAAGATTTTAATGCACGTTTTCTTTTCAGTGTTTTCATTTTATTCTGTCAAAAATAAAATCAGTCCATTTCATTTCAGTGGTGCTGAGTTCAGAATGTGTTCCAAGATCCTTCATTTGTTTCAATACTCTTGAACAGTAGCTTCAATGTTCATTTAGTTTTAACAGTAAAAATTTCATTTTGACAGTACTGACATCCAACCTCTAAATGATATAGGAGAAACATAACTCTCAACCTATTAGATGCCAGATAGGTTCAATTTGTGTGTTCTTAAATGAAGAATGAATTTTAAAAACAACAAAGGTTACTAATAGTAAATGTTAGTTGAGAGAGAAATAGCCCCTTGAAAAGCAGGAGGGGGACCCCAAAATAGTTTGTTAATGATCCTATTTCATAAAGGAAGCTTTATACAGCAAAATCATCAGGTGTGTTCAATAAGCGACAAAGCTATGATCAAAGAACTATTACAAATAAGATTACAAGTAGAGGCATTTAGGAGAAATTGATTCAATAAAGAAGCAAGCACACAGCAAGAATATGTAAAAACAACACAGACCTTTTTGGAAGAGATGCATCAGGAGGCCCTAGTCACCCCCCCCCCAGGTGATTGATGTCTAACTAGACTTCCATGGACCAGGTAGTACCAATGATAGCGTATTCCTCAGTCCTTGCAGAGGCATGAAGGCCCAACCCTTCTGACTTTATCTTATAGCTTAGTTTTCGGTGGATATAATGTATTTTCATTTTTTATTCTTATTCTCTCAATGACCTCACCCTCCGTGACTGCCCAACCTAGGTGTCTATATTGTTATAATACACGAATAGTGGTCATACGAAACTACTTTACAATTTGCAAGGTTGGATTTGTGATTTCACCCCAGCATAGACATCTACACTACACAGCAGAAGTTTTGAAGAAGTTGACACCAAACGGTGGACTGAATATGAGGAAATGCCAAGCAACAAAAGAGTGAGTCTATAGCAGAAGATCTAGTACTGGAAATCTCACATATTATATAGCCTGTAAATAATTATTGGTAAAATTATTTTCTCTAATCATTACAAGATGATAATTTGTAAAAAGCTGTGATGATGTCAAAAAAATTCCTCCTCAGGGAAAAAATAAACTCCAAAAGCTTATTTATGATAATTTAGAAAAACACTGAACTCACTGAATTAACCTTTGTATTGAATACAAAGAATATCTCTTGCTTGTTCATGAAACAATTTTATGCTATCCTAATGAATATTTAAAGAGCTAATTGCTGTTATTGTTTGTGTATGCTGTCATCCCTATTTTTATTTGCTTCATTATCAAATTCTGTATGTCCAGCTTCCTTATCCCAAATATGGAAGGAATATGACATGATATTTTTGTGAATATTAAATAAACTTATTTAGAATAAAATCTAAAGAAATTAATACTTCATATTTTATATTACTATCATTAATAATCACAGGCAAGGCAATACAAAGCAGAGGAGAATTTCCTTTCAGTTGTTTTCTTGGCTACTTGAAAAATAATAGGATTTACTACGTTTTACAACTCTCATCTAACATCTCAATTCTGTGTAACATTTTTACAAAATACAAAATTTTATTCATTTATCTGATGCCTAATGAACAAATGGTACATTTAATTTATAAATTGAATGAAATTATTTACATTATACTCATCATACAAGAAGGATGTTTATGACTTTTATTTTTCTTTAGTAAGGTGCATTGAAATTCTAGATAAATCAAGTTTATAATTCTGAAAACAAAACATTCAGGATGGTAGATTACATTCAAATAACAAAGAAAGGTAAATAAATCTGATGAAAAATGCTACTGAAAAATAGAGTCTTTTAAAACATGAGGTTTCATTTTACTTTTATCTTAAATAAATTACAGTAAGTTATATGTTCAATGCAAGTTAATGTAGTTTTGTAATTCATCTCTGGTTCATACTGCATTTTACACTAAATCAGAAAAACAAACAGGCTGTTCTTTGATGTATTGTTATCTTATGTAATAAAGAATCTAACAAAAAATAATTCACCTAAAATATAGCTTTAATTTTGATTCACTGTGAACTCATAATACTTCTAAAAATCTCTATGATCAAGAAAAAGGATGCTATTTGAATTATTAAAGTTGAGTTGCTCTGGGTCTATGATCCATTTCCGTATGTCAAAATATAATCAACTGTTTAAACATGAGCAAGCTAGTATCCCCGGTGGTGTCAATAAATATATTTATTATTGAGATAATAAAATACTGCTTTTATAAATCCTGCATTATTGTGAAAGCTGTAAAAACATGTTAGTCTCTGAAGTCAGGTTGTAAAACAAAAGAAAAGAAATGAGGAAAATGGCATTCCTAAAATCTTAACAGGCATTTGCCTCCTGCAACATTCGAAGTGGTTGCATTTTTATGCTCTGAGTACAATCTGCAATCATTCCAATTCTCTCAGGCACAATTAACTTCTCATGGCAAATTCTGACATCTTCGTTTATTCTTATTCTATTTCTTCACTTTTGAAAGTTACTCTTACAGAAATAGTCAGTGCAGAATGTAAGTTCTCTTGTTCTTCATTGAACTCAAAGAATCTGGAACCAGAGATCATTTTAGTCTCTGTCCAAAGACATGAGTTCTATGTGTGTGTGGAAGCCTTGGATCTTTCATTTGTTAAACCTGGAAACATTAGCTGGGCGTGGTGGCTCACGCCTGTAATCCCAGCACTTGGGAGGCTGAGGCAGGAGGATCGGTGTGAGTTCGAGACCAGCCTGGGCTACAAAAGTGAGCTCAAGGCCAACCTGAACTGCATAGAGAGACACTGTCTCAAAAGGGGAAAACAAAACAAAACATGGAAACATGGGTCTCAGCATTTTAAACCATAATAAAAGGGATCTAAATGTTTAGAAAGGGGCTAGGCCTATTGTTGGAACTTCGTATTAGTCAAGCTGAAAATTCATGTTTATTTTTAGATATAAGCAAAGTTATACTTCATCATGGGAATGTAGAAATAGACATTGAAAATATTTCTGTTTGCCTTATTAATTCTTTATGTTATTACACTGCTAGAGTTTGTTTGTGGTGTTATTCTTTTCAGACAATTATCAGCAACAGCAACAGCTGAGAAGCATTATTTGTTTCTACACAATTGATCATTCTCACCATTGCATATTTCTTAATCTTAAACTTCGCTGTCTGAAACATGGCCTCATTCCTAAGCCTATCATCCTAAGGATCTATGTTAGAACACTGAGGACTCAATAAATTTATGTGAAAAATGGAAAGCTACTTAAATATGCCTTTAATCAGATACCATGATGTATTGATTTTTTCGATTTTCACCATTTAGGACATTTATGACATTTAGTTTATAATCTCAACACTGGAACCAATTAACCACACAATTTTTAACTCATTTGAAAAAATCAAGTTATTTTTTTCAAAGCAGCAATAATTTATCTAGCTTATCTCCTAATTCCCTTACTCAGAAAAATAGGAAGAGGATCATAAACATTGTAGCTTTCATAAATATGACTGCATCTCTTACTGTAATAACTCAAATAGTTAGAATATATAAAATACACAAAATCTCTTTAACTTTCATAAGGATGTCATATTTACTTTATTATCATGTTCACAAATTAGCTTTCATTTACTAAGTTTTTATCATTTAAAATATCTCCTTTGGCTGGGGAAATAGCTCAATGATAAAAGAACCTGCATGGCAAATGCAATGACCTGAGTTTTCTTTGGAACTACATGCCATGCTGGCCACCAAAACCTGGGGTGGTGGTGCACACCTCTAATTCCAGAGCAGATGAGGATGAGACAGAAGGATTATTACAAGTCTGATGTGGGTAGTGAGACCCTGTATCAAAAAAGAATATCTGATATCATCTGATTTATTAATGGTATCTCTCCTATAGTAAAATAAGGCTCAAGTATTCAAATATAAAACTAAAATAGTGTGCCAAAGGAGAGTCACTTAGAGAGAAAACATTCTCTCTGGCTTTCACAGAGAGCAAACTGATAAAGCAATGACCGGGATTCATCCAGATGGCTGACACTGACAACAGTTCTACAAAGCACTTACATGGTCCCAAAGTAAATCCTGAGGTGATTTGACTGACCTTGGGAGATACAAAAGTTACGTGTTTTGCTAAACAGGTCTTGCTTAAACTTGCCCTTGCCTACCCAGCAGAAAAGTTTAACCACAAGGCATAAAATGTAAAGCTAGATTAGAATGCTGTGGTGTAAAAGGCTTAAATCAACAGCTTGCGACTTGGCCAGCTCTGCCAGTAATCCACGGCGATTATGGAATACTGGAATATGTATACAACTACTTTCTCATAGTTCAGTGAGAAGATATTTTTTGTATCAACATTGATTAGAAAAATTGAGATGTCTACACCCCGTGCCCCGTATAACTAATATTGAGACCCTGTACTCCCCCCTGCACATGCTGACTGACTGGGCCCAGGCCCAGGTAGGACTTCTCTGCCTCAATGTACCCACCCCCACTCTGCCAGCCTCTGGAACTCTGACCCTGTCCATCCACACGGACCAACTGGGCCTGCACCCAGCTGTAGCAGGTAGAAGCTGAGCACAGTAGCAAGACCTAGAAAGGCACATCTGGACAGAATCAAGATTGGTGGATCTAGACCCAAATTTTGATAGATGCTAATAGCATAATTTCACCCAAGTGCAGAAATCATATAAAATGACAAAGAGAAGGAGAAAGATGCAATCTCAGATCTGGAGCCCATCCAGAACAAATACAGGAGACACTACCGTGGAAGAAAACAGTAATCATGCAGTTGAAATCTCTGAATTGGTACCATCTGAGGTAGACAGACAAGTGTAAAAATGTATGCAGCGGTTCTCAACCTGTGGGTCGCGACTCCGGTGCGGATCGAACGACCAAGACTCATGGGTCACCTAAAGCCATTCGGAGTCATAACTGTAGCAAAATTACAGTTTTGAAGTAGCCACCAAAATTATTATTTGGTTTGCGGTTACCGCAACATGAGGAACTGTATTGAAGGGTCATGGCATTAGAAAGGTTGAGAGCCACTGGGAGACTCAGATCAGAGATAATATCTCAAATAAAAAAAGAAATGCATGAATTACTATGATCCAAATTGGAAAAAAAAAAAAAAACTGCAGAAAAGTATAGGAGAAATCAGACCAGAAATAACCTCTGAAGTAAAAAAAAATAAATAAAATCTCTCTAAATTAATAGCATCTAAAGTAGGCGAACACCTGAAGAAAGGTAGACAGGAGGTCAGAGCAGAAACTATCTCTGAAGTAGAGAAAGAAAGGATAACTATAATCAAAGACTTAAATGCTACTAAAGAAGACATTGATTTAAAAAAATTAGAGGAGAATAGAAAAATGATGGATTCCCTGAATGAGCCCTATAGGAAAGAAATAGATTGCATGAAACAATTTCAAAGAGATATACAAGAAAATACAATCTGAATTACAAGCTGGAACACCACATGAAGGAAAGTAAAGACGAAGTTTCAGATCTTTAAGACACAGTCACAGCTAGTGAAAAGGGAAGAAAGGATCTCTTAACTCTCTGTGATTATGGAACGTTGGATTATGTATACAACTACTTTCTCTTAGTTGAATGAGCAGAAAGTTTTTTATACAAATAATGATTAAAGAATCATGTCTACACCTGTATAACCACTAGGAGGGCAATAATATGCATTGTATCAAATACTGAAAATGTACTAATAATGTGTTCTGAAACTGTCACATTGTTAATTCTTATTAAATGCAATACAAATCAAAAGGTAAACAAAAATAAAATAGAGTAAAAAATAAAAAGAACAAACATATGTTCAGTATTTTTGTAATTAGTCTAAACAAAATTAACTTTAGCCAGTAGAAATAAAACATTATTTAAAAACTCAAGTGTCTTCATGTTGACTGTAAACAAAAGAATTTATGCTCTTATTATACAAATCAATGTCTAAACACAAATTAATTTATATATTGAAATGAGAAAGTTTATCATGCCCATGTATTACAGAACTCTTGTAGTAAAACATTGATCTGATATTTTTCTGTAGTCAACTTTTTAAGGGAAAGGCAATAAAAAAGAATTTTTATCACTTCTGTCATCTTTTCCATTCCTCATCATTGATACTTATTGATTGGAAATTTTAGAAATTGAATACCAAATCTAGCATTTCACGGTGTGAAAGTTCTCGTTTAATAACTTCTAATTATATTAGATTATTTTCAGGAGTTTCATCCGGTGGGTATCATGGGTGAAGACATCAAATGTCCTTCCCTAGTTGAAGGAGGCAGATCATTCCAGATGTGACAGAAAAGTGACTGTTGTCCCACTTCCCCTCTTCTTGCTGAGCTTCTGGCCCACCTAGCTTGAATGTCTGTCTTTTACGACACCTGTCCACCAGGCTATCTCTGCCTCACAGACAATCCACCTGTAAATTATGAGCCCCCGCAAAAATGTTTTTGTTTGTTTATCCTTCAAATTTGTATGATCAGGCTCTCTCCCAGCAACAGGTAAGTAATCATGTGTTAGCTGTTCTCTAAAATTATCACTGTCACGTACAAATATTACAGCATATTTATACTGAAGTGTAGTTATTTTTTTTTAAAGACTAAGGTATCGGAAGTGGAAAATGACTACCAGAGTTTCTTCAGGCAAATCTAAAAGACTAAGAATTTCAATACACAAGGACAAGATTAAGGAGAGAAATAATCAGTCTCTTCAAATAACAGAAACATCTTAGAAATATATTTTTAGTGGAAAAGAACCTGTCTCACAATTTAGATGTGTAATCAGAATTTTATAGTTTTGAAAGTTTATTTCACATTGCTTTTATTTCACACTCACTAGATGTTTTATACTTTTATGTTATTTTATAATGTCCTTGACTATGTTCTGATGTACTTCATTTAAAAACTAAATCACAAGATAAATTAAACTAAAACTTTCTCTAGGACACAGACAAATGTTGTCATTTTTCTGATGGTATTTCTCCACTAAAATGTGTTAATCAGTTAGAAATGAAGCAAAACATAATTAGAAAGAGAAATAACAATTACGAGGAAGCAATGCATCTAAGGAACATAGTAAGACAGAGAAAATTTTGAGGACAAAATCAAATTTTGTACATGTATTCAGTCTTGACTATTATTATAATTAATGATAGGACTTCCTGTATTGCAAACTTATTAATGAAAATAGTAAACAGTGTATTAGTTCTCTGAATATGCAAGTCAGTCTCAAAAAATGCCATGTTTCCATTTTGCATTCTTATTCAACAATCCACGTCTTGTAGGATTCTGAGTTCTGCAATATAATCTGTTGGAGGCCAGCCATTAGGAAGCTCAGGCTGTATAGACGTGGAATGTGCAGACCGTCCAGTCGACAACCTCACAAAGCAGTCCTTTGGAAGCCAGCAACAACTCAGTGAAGTAAGTGGGCTTCCTTTGGTTTCTAGCACAAAGCCTCACATGACACCCATTCAATCTAACTGGCTTCAAATACTTAAAAACCCTAAACAAATACCATTCACATAACCACGAAAGAAAACAATGAACTGCTACTTTACACAGCTAATTTTGAATACCAAATATGCAAAAGCATAAACATAAAATGTATCTACATATGCAGCAATATAAAACAAACAAACAAACAAACAAAAAAACAGGTGGTAACTAACAGATACTTCCTGACAAATAGTAACTTGCATATAGCCTGAAATTTCTCACAGGATTCTAATAAATATCAATAAAAAAAAGGGAAAAAATGAATTTTTATGAGACATTCTTGGATTAAATGGTCAGTTTTATGAATTTACATATAAATGGCCATTTCATTAGACTTATTGCTCGAAAAATTGTTTTATTATATATAAGAATATGTTTTAATATATCAGGAATAAATTCAGCTATATATAAATAGCAAATGGTTACTTTTCATGTTATTCCACTGCACATAATCTGTCCTTAGTCCTGGATGAACAGTCTTCTAACCTGATGTTTGCTATCATATAGCATGTACACAAGCAAATATTTATAGAAGTTTTTTTTTTTTTTTTTAGAATTTTTTATTTTATTTTATTTTATTTTTTTCTTGTTTCAGAACCTTTGTTCATTTTTATGGCCGGCTCAGCCCACCCCGAGGGCAGGGCTGGCACAGCATATGGTGCCGGAGCTCGAACTGCGGTCCCTGAAGCCGTCCAAGCTTTCCCAAGCAGGCGCTTTAGACCACTGAGCCATCGCGCCGGGCCCCTTATAGAAGTTTTATGGAAACTGAAATTGAATATTTCCATTGCTTTGTTTTATCTTATGTTTTACGCACTGTTGTGTTGGATACAGTTTTCCTTGGCTTTCATTATTTTGTCATTTATGACAATTTATGAACATACTGTCATTGGAGAAAATACAGGTATGAATTATAGATAATAAAAGTGCATAAATATGACTTCCCAGTGAAAAATATTTATGTTTTGAGACCATATGCATTATTATATAGTTTGTAAAATTGAAATTTGCTGAAATCTCTTGTATTTGATCTTTTTAGGTATATTACAATTATTAATATATTTTTCCTGAAATTAAATGTGCCACTATACCATAATTTACTGTGGCAAAATATTTTATGCATATACTTAAACATTTCTTTATCAGATTTTTATAATCACCCTATAGGTTGGAAGCGATTAAATATTACATTTTAAAATAAATTCTGAATATAAATTTAAATAATTAACTAGAAAGAGTTCATTTTAGGAATATTTATTTTGTAACTAATCTACATCTGTCCTGTGGAAAAGATACTCTATGCACCTGTTTATTTAAAAATAGGTTTCATTATGTTTTGTGTATTTTATGAACATTCATCGTATAAATGAATATGGGAATTATAAAGGTATACTGTGTCTTAGTCAACACAGCTAAAAATGTGATTATTCAATGAAATTAATAGCACAGAAGCATAAAATAAGTGAATTGATCTATTTCAAATATTTTTGGAACAAGACATTAATATTGAATAACGCTCTAACTTTATTTTTAGTGTTTCAGAGAACTAGTGGATTGAAACATATACCACATGAGGACCATAAAAATAGCAATTGACTCACTACTAAATTATTAAATTGTTCTCCAAGGATCCATTAGCATAAAAGTTTATTATTGCATTAATATGTAATATCAAAGGACTCTCCCCATATTTAATATTCCTTTGAAGTTTTTCCCTACAACTTTTAGAGTTTAGAAGGTACTTAAGAATGACTTCATATGGAGAACATTCATAGAGAACATTTTTTGTTTGCTTATACATTAGTGTACCAGTAAGACAAACTGCAGGCCATGTAGGACAAATAGGTCAATCTTAAATAATGCCCACAATACTGCTATCATTGATCTGTAGTTATTCAGCTAAATGGGAAATTTAGCTTAAATGTTTCCATGTTAGTAAAATACGGGTTTTTTATATCACTGCTTAACTTATGTTCATTTAAACTATCATCCATGACTCTTCAGTGTATAGTGATCTTATACTAAATATGTCATTATTTTTTAAGTTAACTTATTGATAGATTTGCACACAACAACTGGAAAATTAGTTAAACAGAACTCTGATTTGCAATAAGAAGAGCTGGGCAGCTACTCGTGAGTATCTTATAAAAACTCACTGTCAAAATACTGGAAGCCGAGTTTATAATTTCAATTATTGTCTTTCACCCTCCCTTTCTTAACTGAAGAAAATAGTGAAATAAAGACCTGAAGTTTTCCTGGGTACACTGTAATTACACTACTAGAAGTTTATCTAGTGTTCCTGTTCCATGTCACATGTTCTAATGCATTCCGCATATTCTTACATCATATCTATAAACTTGAAGAGTTACTTATAAAAGCACTTAACAGTGTCCTAGTCTTCAGAAAATAAGGCTAGAAATCTTTAACACATCATAGCTTTTATCAAATGTTTTCTTTCTCCAATTTATTTCTACTACTGTCTCTGTGCAAATTGATCAATCAATGGCATGCTTACACACAAGAAGTTTCAAAACTTATATTTGCAGCACAAATCAGTTTCTAATACATGTGCACAAAACTTCAACAGCCTGCAGCAAGACTGAGGACAATACTGTACCACTCTTTAAAAAAAAATAAAAACTTTATTTATGTTATGGCTGGCTCAGTCTGCTCTCGGGTGGTACTGGCGCAGCATGTGGTACGAGGGATCTAACCATAGTCTCTGCGGTTGCCTAAGCTTGCGTAAGCAGATGCTTTAGACCACTGACCTGTCTTGCCAGCCCATACTGTACCATTCCGTATGATTCAAACATAGTTTTCTATTTAAATAATCTTGTCTGAACATTTGCTACATGGCATCGCCTAAATTTAACAGATGATTAGATGTTCAGTGAGAGAGCAAGACAGATAGCATTATCAAAGTACTGCAGAAACAGAACATCTGACAGACAATTGGAGTTTCACCCATTAAAGTCTGATCAAGACAGCAAATGTGCTGGTATGCTTTCTGAGCACAAGATATTCTCCTGTTCTCTTGTGTGCCTCAGTGTCTTTCTGAAGCCAACTTGGACCTATTTGTCAAAATCCACTTAAGTTTTGCCAGCAAATTTCTGTGACTCACTCAGGTTTATTAGTTAGTCTAGTATTCTACTTAATACCTGAATTATTACATGTCACTTTAAACATCCTATGGAATATTTCAGTTTTATAATCACAGAGAAGTTTTAAAATCCTTATTAAGTTTCCACACTTTTGCACTTAGCCTTAAAATCGAGAAGCTTGACATTGGCATAACACAAGTGTATATGACATATCAGATGGAATATAAAGAGGAAATACTTCAATGTTATGCAAATCCAAGAGAACACAATAGCTAGCATTGGGTATAAACAAAATAAGAAAATTAGAGTGTAATTCATTTTACATATGTATGCTTTCGTTTCTCGCCAACTTGTGTAAGACAGCTTGAGAGGGAAAACATATCTTTTAAACATAATTTTCCTTTTATTTCCATATAAAATAAGAGCTACGTTCTTTTGCATTTAATTCTTTTGGTTCAATAATTATGTTGTGAAATTAAAACTTTCTAATGTCTTTTTTCTAAATTAGAATATATGAAAAATACATAAAACTCTTGTCAAAGGGTAAATATTTATAGCCTTTGGACATTTTATTTGATTGCTTTATTTAGTTTGTGAAGCCAAGATGAAGAGAAATACTTGATAATGTGATTGCATAGTAAATCTTCCTGAAGAAAACCATTAGGCTGAGGCAGATCGCCATCCTTTAAGCGCGAAATCCATCCCAATACCGAATTATTTTCTTTGCACTGGAGCGATAGGAAATGTATACATATTGGAAGCCAGGACGTTTCTAAAATCAAGATGGCAGCATGAATAGAAGTAACATTAGTAATGGAAAAGAGTAATGTGCCTGTGACTCAAATCTGTGACAACTGCATTGGAAAAATGAACCATCAACCAAATGGTCGTGAGAGTAGAGGGAGAACTACTTTGAGCAAAGGGGACATTAAAATTCTCTCTAGATAAAAGTACATTGATACAAAAATAAACTTCTATAAGCTATTCAGGTTTAAGAGAACTGTTCATTCTATTTATGTTATTACTTCATGTTCAAATATTTAAGCATAAAATGAATGAAATATACTAAAACCATTGGTAATCCTTCTTTACTCTGAAATCATCCAGAAAATGGATTTGTGTAACTGAAGGTGTGACTAATTCCTACATTTGAAGGCTATTTTTTAATTTTTACTTCTTTCCTTTTTCATTAGTATTGATTTTAATTGCGCCTAAGACAACTAACTTATATTAATCTCATAGTTCTTTGGGTTAAAGTGCCTGCTTAGGCAGACAGGGCTGTTGGGTTGGGGGGTGTTGGGAGACCCTGAAGACCTTGTACTAAAATACAAACAACAACAAAAATGGGATATAAATAAGGACTTCACAAATGATACTCTGATGCTATAGCAGGCATTTAGAATCATGAAAAATCTGTTAAAAACCTATGGAGAAAATGTGGTTTTGAATTTTGTTGCTTATGACCTTTTAACCTTTGAAAACATATGTGCACATTTCCTAGAATCTGTTTGATTCCAAACACTTTAAGTCACGTAGTATTTGTAAGCAAATTTTAATACAGAACGAAGTGTACCAGACATGTAAGCCTTGGTGAAAAAAAAAAAATCAAATAAAATCCCTTATTGGTTTTCTAAGAAAAATTATATTTATTTTACAGGGATGTTGTGGAATTACTCTGCCTATATGAACACCATATGGATGACTCGTGCATGACAACTGTTGCAATATTTTTAGCATATGAATCACCAAATAAGCACTTTCAAAATGTTTAAATAAAGATACCATTTGTAATCTGCAGCAGTTTATGCCACTAAACTTTATATACTTTGCTATATAATGCAAAACTATAGTACTAATCTTAGCTACTTCGTTCTGATTTTAGTAGTCACAACAAAAATGTGCACATTTTTGTCTTTATAACTGAATACATCACGCTCCATCATTATTCAATACAGTATATGATTGCAATAGTGTTGCCTATGTTAAAGTGCTTATGCATAGCATTATGCAGCAGCACAGTATAAAGAATATTTTTTCTTGCCGTAAATAGGTCGAATGAAGGTAGAGGCAATAAAAAATTATTACTTTTATATAAAAATGATGAAAAACCATGATCAGTAAAACTGGCTCACTACAAACTGTGAAATGGAGAGAAAATGAAAAAGCTGTCAAGGCTATTATGCATCTATTTTTATCTGACTTAGAAACCTAAGTACAGTAGTAAGCACTTTCACTGACAGAAAAGGCGGCAGAGATTGAGAGAGGATTGGAGAAGAGCAACAAATTATCAAATAATTTAAATAGCAGAGAAAGCATTTCCCCATAAGTGTATTTGATGTAAGATGGAAGCAAGGAAAAACATTGCTTTGAATTTATAGTTTTAGAAAGAGTATTGGAAAGTGAGAATCAAGTCCTTGTGCACAGGCCAGTAATACCAGGATTTGGCAGAGTGAAATAAGAGGATTATCATGCATTTGAAGAGAGCTTGGATGACATAATGAATTCAAGGCCAGCCTAAATTATGTAGTGAGACTCCATTTCCAAAAGTATATATATTTTGGGGGCATGGATATAGCTTAACAGCATAAGTACCTGCCTGGCAAGTGCAAGGTCCTGAGTTCTGCAATGTTCTGCAAAAATAAATGAATAAATAAATAAGCAATATCTACATATAAAATTCACATATATTAAAATGCATATATTAAAATGAATAATATATTACATATTTTGCATTTACTGAACTACCCTGAAATTACTTTTTGATGTTAACCTTATAGAAATTCAGGAGTCACAAATTTTAAATAACCAAGGAAGGTATAATTTAAAATTATTTTTTGAATCAACCTAAAACTAGTCCTCCAAGTAGTCACTGAGACAGTTATTTGCAGGAAACACTTTGCTTTCTACTGTTGCAAAGATGTGAGGTGGGATAAAACATGCATCATATTTTCTGAAATAAAAGTGGAAAATTTTTTTCCAAAACTTATATGTAAAGGAAAGCAGATTGAAGTATATACAAGCATTGTTCAATAAGCAATTGTTCTCTCCTTAGAACAGTTTCACTATGCCTGGAAAATCTCCTCACTAATGCCTACATACTCATACCATTATTGAGTTAGTAATATGCATCTTCTCTGAAGTAAGGGACTTACACAGGAGCCCAAAGAAAAGAATAATTACAAGACATATTGTGGATGGCAACCCCGTCAGACAAGCTATGGGACTGCAAAATGCTGTAGAATGATACCAGACATGGTGCCTTACATGTGGTCTTAATCCAAAAATTTTTCTGGCTTGCGAGCTTACTTATATATGCTTATGTTTTAAAGTAAATTGACATGCCATGAGAAAAGGAACCAAGTATGACCAGGCAAAGTTAAATGAGAGTCATATTCCAGTCATAGTAGTTTGTTGTAATTTGAAACTAGTGCCCAACAAGATAGACAAACCCCTTATTGGAAATCCAGGCCAAGTTCATACCACTAACATCACATAATATCATCCTTACACTACATAACTGTGTATACATATTTGTTATCTAATATCACTATTCAGTATTATATATTTAATTTTTGATGAATATATTTGATAAAAACACTATTCTTATTTAATGCAATATGTACATATGCATTAAGGTGCTTTTGGATGGTGACATACACAAGTTTCATTATCAAATCACTTATGAAATCTATGTTTAATAACTGTATTTTAAAGCAATATTTTAAACCACATTTTGTCCAGCTTCACAAGGCTCAAACAGGTAGTGATATGTGTGGCTGGCTGAAAGGGACCATGAAATTTAATGAAACAATAAAATATTTAGTAACTTGGAAAGCATTTAATGTTCTAAAACTCCTTTTGCAATCTGATACAATTCAATTCTGAATTTCTAATGTAGCTTGGTCATGAACTTTTGGATTTTCTTGATTTTAGGGAATGAAAAAGTTAGTAAAATTTAATCGCTGATATTATAGAACTTAATTGTTTTCTTACTGCTACACTATTCACATTATTTTCAATAGATATCTTACATATATGCATATATAATGCATATGAATGAATGTATTTATTTTTTCTAATTTTTTATTTTTTAAAAAGCAAAATATTTTTTTAAAAACATTAGAAACATACAAAATTCAGTTAAGGTGATAGGATGTCAACAACTGCCACTGTCATGCTTGGTGCAATTATCTTCACATTAGTTGTTCATTGTACTAGATATGAACCTGCAAAATTGGTTTTAAAAAGAAACAACACCATCAACAAAAATGTCTTGTTTCAGAGTACTAAAATTTTTACTGTATAAAATTTTTGCAACCTTTGTGAGATCTGTTTCTAAGTATTTCTCTTTGTGTGGCTATTATTTTGAAAGGCATGGTTCCCATAACTTCTTTCTCAGTGCTTGCTATTTATTTATACAAATGATATTCATTTTTGAGGATTGACTTTGTATCCTGCTATGATACTGTGCTTGGTTATCAAAACTTACAAGTATTTTAGTGGAGTTCTTGAGGTTTGCTACGTATAGAATCATGTCATCTATAAATAACAATAATTTTACTTCTTCTTCCTTTCCAGTCATTATTAATTTTATATCCCACCCTCTATTCTAGGGACTTGTGGGATAGCTCAGTTTTTAAGCACCTGCTTGGGTAAACCCAGGCAGGTGCAGGGGATGTGTTTCCATTCTCAGCTCCTCCTGCCATTCCAGAGGGACCATTGACACAGCCTGAGGCAGCCTGAATCAGCCTAGCAGGGGGTGGGGAGTGGGGGAGTTGGGGGGATGTTGTTCTCCCTCTATTCTAATTACTCTGGCTGATGTTTCTAGAACTTCAACAGGAGTGGTGACAGTAGGCATCCTTATCTTGTCCTTGATTTTGAAGCAAAAACTTTCCATCTTTGCACATTTAGTATTATGTGGCTGTTGCTTTGTCATAGCTGGCTTTTAACAGGTTGAGAAAAACACAGTATATTCTCATTTTCTGTAGTGTTTGTTGTTCTATTTTTAAATCATAAATGAATGTTTGACGTTGCCAAAAGCTTTTTCTGTATTTATTGAGATGATCATGTGATTTCTGTCTTTAGCTCCGTTGATGTTTTATGTATATATATATATATATATATATATATATATATATATATATATATATATATCACATTATTGAGATGAACCTTATTTAATCTTGATGTATAATCTTTTTCATGATTTGCTGCATTTTGTTGGCTAATATTTTATTGAGGATGGTTGTATTTATGTTCATTTCAGAGATAGGCCTGATTTTTTTTTTTTTTTTATTAGCTACTTCTCTGTTTTTGGTATCTGAGTAATACTTGCCTCCAAGAATGAATTTGAGAAAATTGTTTCCCTTTCAATTTCATTAGAGGGTTTGAGAAGAGTTGGCATTACAATTTATCTAAATTTCCTGTAGTATTCAACTATGAATCCATCAGGACTTGACTTTTCTTTGCTGGTAACTTTTCATTACATTTTCAATTTTAATGAGTTATATTGTGTTATACAGATTTTTATATCTTCTTTTTTATTAAAAATTATAGAAAAAAAATTATAGACAAAAGGGGCTGAGGAGACAGCTCCATGGCACAAGTGCCTGCCTGGCAGGTGTGCGGTCATGAGTTTGAACCCCAGTCCAGAAAAAAAAATAGACAAATATTGAAATGTGAAAGATATACGATACAAGAAAAAAATAGACAAATATTGAAATGTGAAAGATATACGATACAAGCAGCGTGAGTTTTAGAAAATATTTTATATCTTCTTGATTCAGCTTTGGTACTTTATATGCATATAGCATTTTGCTCATATTTCCTTTATTAGCTGCATCCAGTGAGAATAAACTTTTGGAAATAGGTATTGATGATCTTCTGAGTTTCTATAGGGACTGTAATGGCTTGATCCTTTTCATTCCTTATTCCTTATCACATGAGTTTGATTTTTTGTCTTTTTTTTTAAATAAGGTTGGCTAGGATTTCATCAATTTTATTTATTTTTTTCAAAGAACCAACACTTTGACTCAATCCTTTGTAAAGTTTTATTTGTACCCATTGCATTTATTTCTATGCTCATCTTTATAATTTCCTGTATTCTTTGGACTTTGGGCTTGACTTGCTTGTTTGTTTCAGGAATTTGAGGTGCAACATAGGATTGTTTATTTGAACTTGTTCAATTTTCCTCATATGAGCATTTACTACTACAAATTTCACTCTCAAGACAGCTTCCATTGCATCCCACAGGTTCTACTAAGTTGCATATGAATTTTTGTTCGATTGTAAATATTGTTTAATTTCCTTTTTAATTTCATCTGTGACACATTGATTGCTCAAGGGTGTATTATTCACTATTTTTCATTGTTTATGGAATTTGTACTTTTTTCTTTTGTCAATAATTTCTGGCTTCATCGCAGTATGATCAATAATAAGTGTGGAATAGTTTAAATTCCTTTGCACTTACTTAAGAATGCTCTGTGTACTAGTCTATTTTGGAAAATAACCCTTATGCAGCTGAGAAGAATGCACATTATGATACTGCAGTGTGGAACACTCTGTAAAGGCCACTAAGTCCATTTCCTCACAAGTTTTGTTTTGTTCTGTTATTTCTTTGGTGATAGTTTACTTAATGATCTATCTCTTTGTATGAATGAGTGTTAAAGTCCCCATGTAAAATTATGTTTTTGATCATTAGATTTTTTTTTCTTCTTTGGGGATCAGGGTTTGAACTCCTGACCTTGCACTTGCCAGGCAGGCCCTTGAGCCATGGAGCTATCTCTCCAGGCCCCATTAGATTTTTCATGTCTGTTAAAATTTGTCTTATATAGTTGGGTGAATATATATTTATAATTGTTACCCCCTCCTCTAGTAGTTTTTCTCTAAGAAGTATGTGGTGATCTTGTCTCTTTTAATTATTCTTGCTTTGAAGTTGATACAGTTAGCAACCAGAACAGCTACACCAGTTTTTTTTTTTTTTTTTTTTTTTTTTTTTTTTTTTTTTTTTTTTTTTTTTTTTTTTTTT